>PVLC010020150.1:0-29623 GCA_004027655.1 Graphiurus murinus | reverse complement strand
ACTGGAGGAAGTACCTCAGTGCAGTAAACAACTCCTAATAAGGCGTTGTGGTAAGACAGCAATGTCAGCTTATGTGCAGGCTAGCTTTCCTGACCAATTGGAGCTCAGATACGAGTCAGGTCCTGATTGGCCAGAAGCAGACATATAAGCCTCTGTTGTTCTGGGTTTGGGGGCCATTACCTGCATGAAGATTCTGTAATCTATACAGCATAAGCAATCCTGAGTAAAGCTTTTCGCAGAAGGAACCTGTTGCCGTGTGTTTTCTCCGCTGGACGGACGCAAGCACGCGACATTCTACCTCTGAGATACTCACATGGTCCTCTTAATTTTTTCTTTTTTTAAATTTTGAAACAGAGTCTCGCTACATTGTTAAGGTCTCACTATGTTGCTGAGGCTGACTTAGAACCTGAAATCCTCTTACTGGGATTACAGGTGTGCTCCTCACTTGTCTTTGATATGTTATGAAAATATCATAGCTTCTATATATCTGCTAAATTACTTAGCCGATTTTTAAAATATTTTTTGTGGAAAGAAAATGTTTTATGAATATTTTCATATTTTTGCATGGATAGGGCTTTTGAGAGAAAAAGCAATGACCTAAATTAGTCAATAAAACAGTATGTATATATAAAGTATCATACTATATTCCAAAATATGTGCAATTATTACATAATCAATCACTAATTTTTAAAATGTTTATTAAAACAGACATTTAAGCTGATTTATGTGTAGCAAATTATCATACAGTATGCAAAACATTTATACAATTAAAATAATGATAATTTTAAAAATAAAAATACATTTTAAAAGATACTACTTATATGTTAAGCCTCACAGCTAAAGTTAGGAATATCTAACCTTCCCTGGATCCATTTACGTTCCAGTGTTTCTGTGCCTAAAGATCTTTTCCCCTTCTCTTCTTTCTGTTTTAATTTTTGTTTTATTTTATTTATTTATTTATTTATTTATTTATTTATTTATTTATTTATTTATCTATTTATTTGCCCACAGCAGGGCCAGTTTTGGAACACATGCTTTAGAAACTTGGAGCTGTGTAATTCGGGGAGTTCATCTCTTGTTATATAGTTCCCTATACCCTGGCTCCCTGTATCCTCTTTTCTCTCTGGAGAAAATAGAGTATGGGAAAATGTTGCCATGGTTTCCAAGGGAATAAATCATAAATCTGTCTCTGGTCCAGAAATGTTATATTTCCCATCAGGATAAATAAGAAATTAGCAATACGAAAACCTCCTTCACACTTTTCTCCCAAATTTTTATTGAATTTATCCATTTCCTTTAAGCAATTAATGCATGTGGTATCATGACATTCCATATACTTTTCTTTCATGAAGGTAGGAAAATCAGATTTAAATATTCCAGAAAAAAAAATGGTATTTTAAGACAATTCTTCATTCATGATGTTGTGGTTTGTTACATCATTATAAAGTTATATCTTCAATACCTTACCCAAAAGTCATGAAGAAATTAAAAATTGCAAAATTTTATGAAAAAAAGTAATTGGAATATTTTCCTGTGGCTAAAATAATGTCATTTTTGTTTTCTTTCTTTGAGTATCTTTTCAATAAATCACATCAATTTAACTGAGAAAAAAATCTATATTCCAATAGTCATCTTTTTTTCTGTGTGGTACTAGGAATGGAACACAAGAGTGCTCTAGCACTGACCCACACCTCAAGCTCTTTATATATTTTATTTTGAAACACAGTCTTGCTAAGTTAGGATGCCCTGGTCTTGAATCTGTGATCCTCTTGTTCCAGCCTCCCAAATATTGTGTACCACCACCTTAGGCTAGTCATTTATTTTAACATTCTTCTTAGAATTATTTTCCCCTGCAAGAGGAATGTAATAACAATACAATTCAATAGTTGATGACTGATGTCTCCTCTTTTGCTTTAATGATTTCTATTATTCAGTTTGTTTCCTTTTCCATTTTTACTCATTATGAGTTTGTGTTTTTAATTTACTTTTCACTCAATTTACTTACTAAAAAAGTCAATTTAGTAAACACAACATAAATATATGAAACTTTGAACACAGAAATAATGAAAACATCAGAAGCACTCATTGAGAAGTCTGTATTTGGCTTAGAAGCATAATGTGCTATATAAAATATTTCTATGAAATTCCTATGCTATTATTATACATGCTTATATCTTGGAATATTTTTCATGTGTATATATATATATATATATATATATGACATAAATATATTGACATTTACAATTCTGTATGTTTTATATACACACACACACAAATTTATATACAAACTACCTTACTACCTCTCAAAATGACAACTACTTTGCTTTATATGTTCCTAATCTTTGAAGACAAACTATGCCATCAAATATTGGTACTTAGTGACTATTATTTTGAAACATATTACTGATAAGTTTTTAGAACATTTCATGTAAACTGGAGTTTTCAGTACTTTGAAGTCACTCTATAAACCTTAATCGACTGTGATTAACTAAATGATGATATGAGTCTAGGACTCATTCTGCTTTTGACTGCAAGGAAAATGTGTAATCAGTGAGGGCCAAACTTTTAATAGACATCACAAAGATAAGCAGTATATATGAAACCCAGACACCAGGGAATTTTAAAATTCCTTTTACCTTCTATTTTTATGCTCAACTTTTAAATCCAATATATCTACCCCTCTTTTTTTCTCTCTTCTTCCTTGCTATATCACGTTTTTAGCCTATCATCTAACTTGACAATCTTTGCTAGGTTTTCTGAATGTCTTTTAAGCACTCTGTTGTCATTTTCCTTAATTTAAGATTTCTTATAGACATAATTTCATATCCTACTGGCTGATCTCCATTTAATTTCATTTCCAACAGACAGAGAAATCTAATCTCAAAATTGAATGTAACTATTTTATCTGTAATTGCAATATGTTTGTTTCTGAATTTGTAGATAAGACTAATTTAGACTTACAAGTAGGGTAAGGATACTATTATACTGATAAATCCACATTGATTTATCATTTGTTATGATGCTTGGCGATATAGGATATATGTGTATATATATATAATATAACATGTGATCTGCCCCTAGTGTGCTAATTTTCAATGTAGGTATAATATATACTACAAAAAGGCAATGGATATCAATATTCATGGATTACACAAAAACAAATATCAAAATAATATTTGGCTTTATATGCTAAATAAGTTTAGAACATAGTAAAATACAACTACAGATTTTATTTTCTATCGCATCCAAATTTGGACATATTTTAGTCTATTCTATAACTGCAGAGAATCCATAACAAATTCTCAGCCTCAATAACTGACTTTTATTTATCTTGTGTAAACTGCTCAGGAACCCTGTTAAATAGTATTTGAAAAATCTTCAAGGTTAAGTGAAGAACAATAAAAAAAAAACTTCTAAGAGAAGATTAAAAAAAGAATACTACATATCACTTAATAATTAGTATTCAACATTATATCTCAAGTCATTGGTTATTTTCACATTGTACCAATTTTTAAATAAACCCATTATAACAATGTATTTTCACTTTGATTATACTTCATTGTTCTTTGTAAAGTATATAAGAAAATTCAAGAATAAGCCAGGTGTGGTGATGTATACCTGTGATTCTAGTATTTGTGAGGCTAAGACAGGAGGATTACAGTTTTAAGACCAGCCTCAGTAATTTAATGAGATCCTCAGCAACTTGGGAAATCCTGTTACAAAAAAAAAATGTGCTAGTGTTGGCTGTGGGTTGAATACCCCTGGGTTCAAACCCCAGTAACAACAACAACAACAAAAATACCAACACCACCAAAAAAATCCTTCACCTTAGAAGCATTTCAATATACACCCTCCAGATCTAAAAGAATTGGAAACAATTTGGATGTAAGAGCCAACATGTAGTTGCATTTATTCCAAAATATACTATTTATGAATGTATGGGTTTTCTTTCCTTTCATTTCTTTGTCATTCCCTTATATTTAAAACATGCTTTCAAAACAGGCCCAGAGAAACAACAGACAGTGTGACAATGACTTAAGAAAATCTCAGTTTGTGCTGTTGTGTGTTGAGACTGCACAGAAACTGAAATTTAGGTGGCTACTAACTTGCCTTAATAACCACTAGAATTTTGTGTCCTAGTAAAAGCAAAACAAAGCAAAAAAAGCTCATGGACCATATTCATCATGGCTACCATGGTGAAAGATAATAAGCTTTGAAATGTGTCCACTTAAAACAAGATGTTTATACTTCACAAAGAAACTTTTTTATTTAAATGCATGAAAATGATAGGTAGCTAATCAGTAATTTGGATAATTAGTAAAAATTGGGTGCCACAGCTCCTTAATAGCTGGATCTTGACCAAGGCTCGGTCTGCTGGAGTCCTGCAAGGCAGGTGACTCCAAAAGAAGGAATGTGTGGCATATCCCACATTGCATTATTATATTCTAGAAGCTTTGGGTGCTTTGGATTTTGCTTTTATATTAATTATAATAGAAAACTTCTTAGAAACATGTGGCCTGACAGATACTGATCTCTTAGATGAAAACAAGCAGTGCCTCGAGACAACCCAATGCATTAACCTTTTACAAGCATTAGTCTAGAAACAGGCTTTGCTAGTTTATCTGAATAGCTACTACCTGGTCCTACCTGAAACCCCCTAACTACCTGAGATAAGATAAAACACTGCTTAAAGGGGGCTAAACAAAATTTTAAAGATTTTAACTAATGGATAACCTTTGGAAAAACAAGTCTGTAAAAATTCCTGTTCTATATGCCTCATCATAAAAAAAAATAGTATAAAACAATGACTGAAAAAGAATAAAACAAATGTGCTTCTTCACTGCATTTGGTGTGAGCGTATTCTCGCAACCTCATCTCAATCCACACCTGTGAGGAACCCCCGACTGCCACTGCCTCGAGGGCTGGACCCTGGCAATTGAGCATTAGTCTTCCTCAACATTTCATTTCTCATCTAATAGATTCCTGGTATATGAAATTCAACACAAATGTTAAATATTTATATTTCACCCATGGTAAGCATCACTTGCAATTTTATGTAGCTAGTACATTAGAGATCATACAAGTAAAATTTGATTTGTAGGTGAGGAAATTTAAACATATATCATGTAAGTTACTAAAATTGGTGATAATTTTAAGTAAAATCTCAGTCTATCTCATTGAATGTTAGATCTGTGGTATTTTCCTGTTTCCTTATCAATCACACTAAAGGCTGCTCTCTAACTGGTAGTACTTGAAATTTTAAAGTTATCCAATGTAGAAGATGTGCGGTGCAGTAAGTAAGGCATGTATCTTATAAAATTTTCCTTTGGCCACTAAGATATCATAAACTGCTCTCTTGTTCCATGGCAATATTTTTAAAGTACACTGTCTGCACTGCTCTTCCCAAAGCAAAAGTACTATAGAAATCATTGTGCTTGTTATGGAGGCACATGACTGTAACCCTAGTTCTTGGGAGGCTGAGACAGGATGATTGCAGGTTCAAGGCCAGCCTCAACAACTTTGGGAGACTCTGTTTCAAAAGATTTAAAGACGTGCTTGGGATGTAGTTTGAAAGTAGACCACCCCCTGGATTCAATCCCAAATACCAAAGAAAAAAAAAAACAAAAAACAAGAAGTTGAGCATTTACTGAAAATTCATACCTTCTTTTCTGTAACACCCACATATACTTCTAGCTCTCTTCAAAGGAATGAATAACTGTATAAAACAATGAAGATATACAGTGTCATGGATAGATACAGCATGCCGGTGAAGAGCCATGTATTAAGTCCAAGGTTGACATGTAATGGATTTATCTGGGTGGTGGCCAGGCCTGGTAGGGTATGACTAGAGAAGGTGGGTCCCTGGGAGTGTGGCCTTGGGGATTATGCTTAGATCCCCTTGCTTGCTTGTTCTCTTTCTTCTGGCTTCCACAATGTGAGAAGCAAAGTTGGGTGGTCTCCTTCTCTTTGTTTCCCACCACCGTACCCTAAGATTTTCAGACTTTGGCTTTACCTGGTCCTCACATGACCAAATAAGCCTTTCACCTTCTAAATTGTATGTCCAGTTCTTTGGGTTATAGCAATGAGAATGCTAAAACATGCGGGATCTTACCAATATATTTAATCTACCTAGAATTCAGTTTTACTCCCATGGTCTGCTTTCAGAAGTAGTGTGTATATGAAAAGTAAACTCTCTTCACTAGAATGAGCAACTAGTATACCTTTAATCATTATTAGAATGATCAGCTAGCATGAATTTAATAGTCTGGAAAGTAAAACTACTAGAAAAGTTTTTACTGTTTGGAGGACATTTCTCACAAGAATCTTTCAGAGGCGATAAATTGCTTTCCAAGAATTCTTAAATACTAACGAGATGCCAAGAAAAGAAAAAGGAAAGAAAAATAATTCCTCTGGGTAATATATCACACACAGTAGATGGTGTCACACAAATCAATAAAAGATAAATGAATGTAAATTCCCTGTGGTATTAAGAATATTATGTTAAAATTTATGCATAACTCATCATCCATATATTAAAGTGACTAACACTCTCATTTTTCTTTTATGGTATTGTAATGAAATTGAGTCAACATGTATTATAATTTACATGTTTGAATTATTTTAAAGAGACAGTTTACCCTTAATACTAATAACCAAGGTAGTAGTTTTTGACAAAGTAGAAAATGATAAGGTCACATATAAATTAAATATAGAGGAGAGCCCATTTTTATGGAGAGAGAATGTATTGGCTTGGATTTAGAACCTCTCCCTATCTCTCATGGAAACAAGGTAGCAATATTGGAAATGGGACTTGGTTGCTAAAAATGGGTCTCCGGGGGTGTGACCATGTGGCATTACATGAGATCTCTCTTTCCCCTGTTCTCTCTCTCTCTCTCTCTCTCTCTCTCTCTCTCTCTCTCTCTCTGATTTCAGTCTCCATGATGTGAGGGCAGAGTCTTCCTTTCTCTCTGTTTCTTGACATCATGCCCTAAGCCCTGCAGACCCAGCCTGAGATGAATTGAACCCTGAAATTTCCAAAAACTGTGAGCAAATAAATCTACCTTCCTCAAAGTTGCATAGTCAGGTGCTTTGAATTATAGCAGTGAGGATGTTGACTGACCCAGGGAAATATGAATATAAGTGCACCAAGATGATTCTCCATTTGACAATTTCCATTGATAAAATGACACTAGGATATCATTTTCTGGGCATTAGGTAGAAAGTTACTTGAAGTTTCATTATATAGGAAAGGATACAGTTTATGAAAGTCAGTGGAACAAGTCAATAATTGAATGCTTTTGTTAAAATATAATACAGACTTTGAAAGGAAAAATTAAAGAGAGTATTTGTAATCAAAATGTATCCATTTTCTCCACTGAGAATTCAATACTATGCATGAAATGATGAATGTTCACATTTACTTTGATAGTGTCTAGGCATAATATTCTATGTTGTAAATATACTATGTTTTTCAAAATATAGGAAAATGATAAAGGTCTGATGAGTTAGAAAAATCATCAATAAAAAGTAATGATTAAGCTGGGCATGGTGGCACATTCTTATAATCTCAGCATTTGGGAGACTGAGACTGGAGGATCCAGGCTTGTGGCCAGCCTCAGCTACCTAGTGAGGCCCTCTGCAAATTAGTAAGAACCTGTTTCAAAATAAAGAATAATAAATAGGGTTGGGAGTATAGCTCAGAGGTAGAATGCCCCTGAGTTCAATCCCTAGTATCCCCTCCCCCCCAAAAAGTAATGATTAAGCTGGGCATGGTGGTGCAAGCTTGTAATCCCAGTACTTGATTGCAAATTCACGACCAGCCTTAGCTACTTAGTGAGGCCCTCTGCAACTTAGAACCTGTTTCAAGATGAAGAATAAAAAATAGGGCTGGGAGTGCAGCTTGGAGGTAGAATGCCCCTGGGTTCAATCCCCAGTACCTCAAGACTACATAAGAGCATTTACAAAGGTTATAAACAATCAATGAGAAGGCATATAAGATTCAACAATAAATTAATTCCTCTGGAAAAACCAAACTTTAGTTACCGAATGGGACAGGGTGTGTTTATTTAAATTCATTTGTCACCTTCACAGTCTTTTGGAAAGTTTTGTATAGATTTTTGGTGAATTGTGAGACTTGCAGTCATGTGTCACATAATGGTGTTTTAGACTATGACAGACCTTTTAGGTGACAATGGCATGTAAGATTATAATGGGAATGAAACATTCCTATTGTCTGGTGATGTTGTAGCTGTGATAACATTGTACTGAACACATTACTCACATATGTATAGCGATGCTGGCATAAATCTAGCTACTGTTATATTAGCCATATAAAAACATAGCACATAAAATGCACCATTTATAATACTTGATGATGACCATGAATGACTATATCACTATACTGGACTATATACCTAATATACTATACCACTAATTGTCACTTTAGAGTCAACTTTATTTATTTAAATGCTAACTGTAAAAACAGCCTCAGGCAGGTCCTTGGAGCTATTCCAGAAAAAGGCATTGTTATCATAGGAAACAATTAGATTCATAAGTATTACAGCACCAAAAACCTTCTAGTGGAACACAATATGAAGCTGAGAGGCAATAATATTGATTATTCCTGGTCCTTTGTAGAGATAGGATGAGGGTGTGTTTGTGTCTTAGTTTTTAACAAAAAGTTCAAAAAGTAAAAATAAAATAGCATTAAAACACTAAAAGTATCCCTAGAATATTCTGACTTCCATTGCTAAGTGAGATTTGTCAGTATCAGAAAGCAAATGGTTGTATTTTTTTTCATCTGTGGAAACTAGAGCAAAATTGGATAAGAGAAGAGACTTCAGATAATGTGCGAGAGATTCTAATGGAGATACAGAGGGGGTTTAGGGAGGTGGGGGGCTTAATGAAGATAACAGTTTTATGTTGAAATAGGTGATGTGCATATATCAATACCAATCTCAGTACCATAGACAAGGAAGGGCAGGGAGCTGGGTGGGATCTAGTGGAAACACAGCAAGTGCTGTGTGCATGTATGTTCCTATTATTCCTAACCTCATGATGATGTATAATTGCAATGCAACAATAAATTACATTAAAACAATTAAAAGTAGAAAAATGTTCATTTAATTAAGAATGGAAATATATTTGTACACAATTTTTGTGCTTTAAGCTGTTATTAGAAAATACATAAAAAGTTAAAAGTATATTAAATAAAAAAATTATAGTAAGCTAAGGTAAATTTATTATTAAATAAAGAACAAGAATTTCTATAAATTTGGCATAGCTTGATTGTATAGTGTTTAGAAAGTATGCAGTATATATTATGGTGTCCAAGTCCTTCCTGTTTACTAACTAATCTCTATGCCTCATTCTGAGCAACTCCAGGTCATGCAAACTCCATTCATGATAAGTGCCCTATGCTGCCACACCATTTTTGTCTTATAAAGATTTTTCCTGTATATTTTTATGTTCATATGCAGGAACACTTAACCATTATGTTACAATGGCTAAATAATTAAGTACAGTCACATACATTGTACAGGTTTGTAACCTAGCAGCAATGAGTGGGGTGTGTAGTAGGTTAGACTATCACATTTTATGCAGGTAAACTCCATGATATTCCCTCAATGATAAAATCACCTGGTAGGGCACTTCTCACAAGGTATCCCAGTCATCAAGATGCACGTGACTGGTAGACAATAATTATCAAAGCCCTATTCAATATATAAGAATATGTACTTCCAAGAGCAAGATTTGGCTTACTCTTTAAATTAAACTAACTTTGGACAATGGTTTCTGGAAGCAAGTCATAGAGATTTGAGAAAAAAGTTTATAAGACCTTATACCAAATAATGAATTAAAATTGGTTGCTTTTTGTTAAATTATATTAAATTTTTTTCTTCTTTATGGCTGAGTAAAATTCCATTGTGTACATATCCCATAGTTTTGTAATCAATTCATCATTTGCAGGGAAATGAATTGAACTGGAAAACATTATGTTAAGTGAGATTAGTCAGTCTCAAAAAGTAAAAAATCATATGCTTTCTCTAATATGGGGAAGCTAGGGAGAAAGTGGGTCATAAGAGGGACTCTAGACAAAGAAGGAGAAATCATAGATGAGCAAAGAAGGTGACTTAACTGAAGGTGACAGGGACAGAGGGAAACACCCTATTGCTCATGATGTACCTTCACAAACATATCAAAGTCAATCACTAAACTGAACATGAGAAGGAAGGAGGGGATAGGGAATGGGGTGGGAAGGGTTATATGAGAGATGTGTCTATGTATGCCTCTAACAAAGATATATGGTTACAATGCACCAATAAAACTAAGTAAGTAAATACATAAATAAATAATATTAAATTTATGGATCATATGAAAAACAAAGACATATCAAATTGATAGAGCAATATATTTAGGTAGAACATCTACAAGATTAAGCTTTTAATGTTATATAAATTGTAACTTCAAAAATCTAAATTGAAATTTTAAGGAAGATTTGTACTAAATAACATGAACTTTTTTTTTGCCTAAGATGTTTTATAAAATGAAAGGGAGGAAATCATAAAATGTATGTAGATAAAATATATTTCATTAGTAGTTGCCAACTTACAATCATTGCTGCATGATAGAAAAAATGTTTTCAGTTTAGGATTGACAAATGCAGGATCTGAATAATAACCCTAAATGCCTAGTAGTTCCACTGAGGACTTTATTATGCAAAAAAAAGGAAAATTGGAACACTATTGAGTGAGGATGAAATGAGTTAATGGTTTGTAAAGCTGAACTATTCCTGGCATACAGCATCCTTAGAGTAAGTGTTTGTTTTTATGATGCTTTTGTTACTTTTATAATACTGGTATTTCAGAAAAGATGTTAGAACATGAATTCCTTGAGTTACTCATACTGTTTCAAATTTAGTAACTCCAGAAACTGGCAAATAAATCTATTCAACTGGTCTCTTTGCTCCAAGCTTCCTTACAATATCCAGTTGACTTTGCTTTGTTCATTGTAAATCTTTGAAAGTGAAATACTTTATGTAACATATGCAATACTTATTTTAATCCAGGTTCGTTTTTATTACATCTGAAAATCTTTTGATATATGGACAATTTGCATTCCACATCACACACAGAATAAATTCTTAGATACCCAAATGACTATTAATTTCTGCAAAATTCTTACAAATCTTTGAAACACGTTTTTAGCTAAAGATTATGTTTATATTATGTCAGCAAAGATACGCAATCTAAGATATAACACTGAATAATTCTTCTTATCCTCAATCATATAAAAAGGTGGTTCTATAACTTACTTCAACTTAAAAGGAAATAATTTATCATAGTTTATTTTTCAACTTGAGACCTTCAGTTTACTTAAAGCTTAAAGTAAATTTTAATCAATAGCAATGCATTTTCCTGAAAAAACTTGTAATTTTAAAAAAGTTATCTAGCCATGCATAGGAAAATGTCTTTAAGGAAACCAGAGAGAAATACAGATGCAATTCTTGTCCTCAAGCAGGTGCATTGTAAGTTATCTCAACAGCAATTTATCTCACTATAGTTGTTGAGTTCAGAGTTAGTCACTTAGAAACATGCATTGGGACCATCAAACATTGTGTAATAAATACAGGAACACACTTTGGCATTCTTTGTTGATTGTAGTTGTTTGAAAATACTTTAATGGAATAGGGTATTTATATCAGTTCAAGAACAATATTAAAGGAAGTCATAGTCTCATTATAAAATACAAACTACTTCTATCTAAAATATAATGTATCATAAAATGTGAACCTTGATTTTTTCCTACATAAAAAGGGTTGTACACAGTTAACTTGTCCTATTTTCATTGTTTCAAACAGCATTTTATCTTTGTAATGCAATGTCATGTAAAATGCAATTGAAAATTTTTCTAAGCAGCAAAGAATAAGCAAATTAAACAAAGGAATTATATTCATTTAATTCAAAGTCTGACTCACTCTCATGAATACCTGTCCACAATTCATAATTACTTTAAAAACAGTATATTTTGTTGTACATTTTGAGAACTGAGCATTGAATTTATATGTTGCTGATTATTTGTTTCTAAATCGCCAACTCTAATTAGGAACATACATATGACTTTGGTTTGTCGTACATTTGTAAATGTTTATGTCTTTTTGCAAATAGAATATGGAAAATGTATTATTATACATTTTCTATTAATGATTACTTATTTATTTCTTACGATTGTATTTTAATAATAGTCTTAAAGACTTATGCACATCTCTAATAATGAGTTTTAGAGAAATACATTATATCACATTATGTGAAGAAAACTTGTTTTTGTTTCATTCTTTGTTTAAAAATATCTAGTACCCAGAAAATGGTAGGTATTTGCTTTATTCAGCTTTTTGTTGCTGTGACCCAAATACCTGACAAGATCATCTTAGAAGAGGAAAGCGTTATTCTGGCTCATGGCTTCCGATAATTCACTCCATGCTTAGCCAGCTCCTTTGCTGCAGTTCTGAGGTAAGACTGTGAGGGAGAACATGGCATGATGGAAGGGCAGAGTCAGGGAAAGCTGCTCAGCTCATAGCAGTTGAGAAGGGGTAAGAGGGAGAGAGGGAGAGAGGAGGAGAGAGAGGAAGAGAGAGGGAGAGAGAAGGGGAGAGGAAGAGAGACGAGGAGGAAAGAGGGAGGGAGAGGGGGAGAGAAGGAGAGAGAGGAGGAGACAAGGGGAGAGAGAGGGAGAAAAGGGGAGAGGGGAGACAAGGGGAGAGAGAGGAAGAGAGGAGGAGGAGAGAGGGAGAGAGAGGAGGAGAGAAGAAGAGAGAGGGAGAGACAAGGGGAGTGGGAGAGAGATAGGGGGAGAGGAAGAGAGAGGAGAAGTAGAAAGGTAGAGAGAGGAGGAGAGAAGAAGAGAGGGGGAGAGAAGGGGAGAGGGAGTGAGATGGAGAGATAGATTGGGGCTCAGGAGAGACATACTTTTCTAGCGCATTACCTCATTTACCTTCTTCCACCAACTAGGTCCCACCTAGTTGGACCTAGTAGCTCATTCAAATATCAATGTATTACTCCATTAACCTAGTAAGTGAATCAATCTATTTATGAGGTCAGATCTTCCAGGATCCAGTCATTGCCTAAAGCCCTGCCATTAAAACTTGCTGTATTGGTGATCATGCTTTCAATATGAAAGTTTCAAAACCACAACAGTTTTAAGTTCTGTGGCCAGTGCTAAGTGAAAGAATGAATAGACTGTCTTATTTCAACCACTTAGTGATTTATTCCTTTTTAGCTTAAAATTTCTATTAGAGTCAGTTTGTAAGTACATCTTTAATATACATTAAACACTATCAGTATTTGTTATTCTCACATTTAATGGTTAGAATATGAATTATATTGGGCTTAAAAATAAGCATTAAATAAACAAAAATAAAATCATCTTTAATTATGACTGTTCTCATGAGGGGGAAGTGTGTCTCACAAAACTATACATGGAGCCATAATATTGGGTTAGTAAATTGGCTTACTTTAAAGGAAAATCTCTTGTCCTCAAAAATTTAGAAGACTTTCAAAGGAAATTCAAAAGATTGTAAACATTTTGTTGTCTTAAAGAACAAAAGTACAAGAAGACTTTCATGTTTTGGTTCACTTAATTCTTATGTAGAATTAGCAGGTGCAACGACATTTATTGAACACCTCTATGTCTTGCTCACTTTCCCCTCAGGTGAGAAATTTCAAGTTAATGCATATCTCGTGGCTCTAAGAAGGAACATTTTATTCTCCTTAATGAATCACTTAAGGTTCAATGATGTGCCGTTACAATTAAGAGCTTTACAATATATTAAAGAGTTTCATGTTAATGTCTTTACACAATTTCAACATAAGGAAATATAACACTTATTTCACAAAAGACTTCAGGCTTTTCCTGTGTTTGATATTGCTATCAGTCCAATAAATTTGTGACCATGGAACAGATTTGGAACTTGCATAGCTCCAAGTGTAACTGCTATTTTGCCCTTGCCAGAGCTCTATAATCCACCCAAAGATTTCACTTTAAAACTTTCCTAGCTTTTCTTCAACCTCTAAGGAACAAAATTCAACAATTTAATTTCCCTTTTATACATGACTCTACCACTTAGACCTCATCTAAATGAACAAACAAAGCATCCAAATGTCTGTGACATCTCTTCATCTGCACTGTAGTATCAGATGGGTTGACATGGTGGTCAGGAAACTGTACGTGGCCAGGGAAATTCTCAGGCTGAGTTTGAAAGTGGAAGCAGAAGGTCATGTTGTCATCTTGGTCCATAACTTTGGCCCCCAGTGCATCTTTATTTTTCTCTAAGTGAGCTTGGCCACAGAGTTCTATAATTTGTGGGGCACAGGATTTCTCTTTTTTAAAAAAAAATATTGTTATTGGTGCATTGTAATTATACATCTTTGTTAGATACGTACTGGTGGAGGCATCCATGCACACATCTCTCATTTAACTCTTCCCCAATTCCTGCCCCATTCCCTTCCCCTTCCTTCCTTCTCATATTTTGTTTCTCTTAATAAAACTCAATCCTTGATTCCTTGTACATTAGCTGTTGGTTTCACTGATGACTGGAACTTTCAGGAAAGAGGCTCAATTACTGGAGACTCTCACCCTAGTATTTACCAAATCTCTCTTAAAAATGCTTCAAGGGCTGGGCATGGTGGGGCACACCAGCAATTCCAGTATTTGGGATGGTGAGACAGGAGGGTCACAAGTTCGAGGACAACTTCAGCATGTAGTGAGTCTTTCAGCAACCTAGTGAGACCCTGTTTCAATACAAAAAATAAAAATAAAAAGGGCAATGCTTTAAGGGCCAAAAGCTTTAGTCAAATGAACAAGTATCCTTCAAGACAGAAAATGCAAATTTTCCTTTAATAACTTAAAATATCAACATTTATTGCATGTGATGGAATATGATTAAAAGTAGAAACTTATCACCGTTTAGAGGAATTTCCTTTTTTTTTTTTTTGCGGTACTGGGGATTGAACTCAGGGGCATTCTACCTCCGAGCTATACCCCCAGTCCTATTTTTTATTCTTTATTTTGAAACCGAGTCTCACTAAGTTGCGGAGTGCCTCACTAGGTAGCTGAGGCTGGCCGCGAACCTGGATCCTCTGGTCTCAGCCTCCCGAATGCTGGGATTACAAGCGTGCACCACCACGCCCGGCTGAATTTCCTTATTTTTTATTGTCTTTACATTTAATATAAGGTATTGTTACTGATAGAAGTGGGAGTCCCTTTACATGTGATACTGCTGGAGATGCTGCTGAAGCATTAAGTAATCACCAACCAACCGAGTCTTAGAAATAAATAGGAGTAAATGTGTATGAGAAGGGCTGAAAAAAATCCAAGAGATTCCATGTTGAAGAAAAATAGGTAATAATGTTTGAGAAAAAACATGATGAGTTTGTTTCTTTTAATCACCTATGCATTTTTCTCAAAAAGAGAAAAACACACCTGGAAATATTTAGAAAAGAGAAGAAAAAGAAGAGCATTTTAATGTGTATTTTTAGGGATTCATTAGTACTTCTCTTGAAAAGCCATATTCCACATCGGATAGCATCCTTATCCTTAACAGAGACCATCTTTATCTCTCACTAACGTTCACTGATAGTATGATTTTCTTTCAGGTGCCAAACGGTATTCTAGTACTTTGAAAAGCACTTGGTCTCCAAAGCATCACGTTAAGTGTGCTTAACAGATAAAACAGCTCTGAATCAAGGCCCTGGGTCCTCAGGACAGCAGCCACTGGGGAGGAGTTCTTTCATCCTTGTGGAAGTCCTGTTTCATGCCCTCTCAGGAAAGCTGCTTCTTCTTCAACAATACTACTACTAGCGTGTGAGAAAGCCTGTCTTCAGTGCAGCACGTGAGGTCGAAGACCCCTGCTTTCAGTGTCAGGAAGTCAGAAACCTGCCCAAGCACTCTCCATTTTTATGTTAGATCTGTCCATGATGCATCTGAAGCATATGTTCTCATACCACTTTATTTATCTCCACAGTACCTGTCAGTGACATAGGTCTATTTCTGTAAGGTCTAGGAAAGACCCCTCCTCGGGTCTCAGCACTCACCCCAATCAATCACGAGAGTCATCACTTGATGCAATCAGCAAGAGGTGTTTTATTTAACTAGCGCGCTAGGGCCCCCCTCATATCCCAAAACAGGGACAGAGGAGAAGGGCCCCAGGCTACAGTAAGCAGGGGTTTCTAAAGGGAAAACGGCAGGGTAGGGGTCAAGCCATGTTGGGAGGGTGAGAGGGGTAAGTATTTTAAGACATAAGACATAAGCATTTTGAGACATACACTAGTCATAACAATTTTAACAATTTAAAAACATCTTGAACAGTCAGAGTCACAGCGCCCCGAAAGGCCAGATAAGTACAGAGCAGACATTTGCAAACCTATGGCTAACATTCCATTTTCAGATGTTTACTTAATGTTTTATCATTGTCAGAGAGCTTAAGGGGGGTTTGGACTCTTCTGAAACCTAAGGGGGACTTGGGCTTCTGCATTTTAGTTGTATTTTAATTTTTCTATCCTTACATTTCTTCTTCTTTTAAAAATGTACACTTTTGAAGTAACACCTTGTTATAAATAAAGTGACACACGTGAATTTATCTATGCCAATTCTAAATATAGATTTAAAATATTTACAAATTTATTCTGTTTCTCATTTAGTTCTAATTTCACAAAAACTCTACTTCATACTAGAATGTATATATATATACATGTGTTTTTGTATTTTCCCAGTAAACTGAGGATACTTTCTGTGCATCCGTTTCTCAAATGTTTCCCTAAAATAAATTTATTAGATAATAATAAAGTAATAGAAAATTTTAAGCATATGTCTTAAAATATGTGCAAAATGAAACATAATAGAGTGAATTCACATTTAACTTACCTTTTTACTTACTTTTGCATTTTATAAGTCTACATATTCTCCGTTCTTTGCTTAGCCATTTACTTCTTAAACCCTTCTGTTCAGCTTCAATTTTATCTTTTTGACATATTATATCCTATAGAAATTCTTTATTCCTGAGTCCAGGCCCATTATTTGTACATTATTTGTTCTGATGGTTTTGTCTTGCTACTTCTAGTTTTTATATATACACCCAGCCTCTTTCCTGAGTTCCATTAATTCATACTGCTTATAGGATATCTCCATTCAGATGCTCTTCTGTGAACTCGAAACTATCTTTCCTTCAAAAGACACTATTCCTCTGGATTGTGCAATTTTCATTACTGAAGTTATTATTTTTCCATCCCCAAAGTTTAAATGTCTGTGGCTACCGCTAGCCATTCCCAGTTGGAATCTTTATGCACACTTATATTTCAACTTCATTCCCTCTGAAAATGATCTAAAGTAGAGCCCTCACAACCTTGCTCCTGCATCTTCTATTCATCCTCTGAAGGAATCCCTACTCCTTTCTTTTTACCTCATCAAAGAAACTTTCCCAAACACTGCTGAAGTTCTATCCTGCACATTTTCTGCCTTCATCTGCCCCTACCCCATTGCAGTTACAGCTGGTTAGTACAACACTTATATCATTACACCTCTGCCAGTTTCCCAGGCCCTTCAGGAAACTGTGTGACTCCCCAGTACATCTGAGAGCCAGTAACTGCCCTCTATCATAGGCTAACTAAAAGCCCACTTTTACATCTTTTCCTTCATATGTAGTCATCTTAAATTTGAATATTTGCTAGTCTCTAAATAAATCAATACTGTGGTGCCATAACATTTCAGCATATCTTTGCATGTTGTGTCAGCATTTTGTTAAGATTTTCTTGTTACTCAACACATATTCCCTCATATTTTCCACTCATTTTCAAACCAGAAATTTATCACCGGTCTGAAATCTCCATAAGGATCAGTGGGATCTATATAATCTAGGGGCTGGGCATACAAAAAATAAAAAAGAAAGAAAGAAGAGAGAGGAGAGAGAGAGAGAGAGAGAGAGAGAGAGAGAGAGAGAGAGAGAGAGAGAGAGAGAAGAGTAAAAAAAGATGTAGAACTGGTCTTTTATCTTTGTTCTTCAAACACTTTTTCTTTGGCATTTTGCTGTTATCTAAAACAAAAAATTATTCTTATTCTCATTATTTCATCAACACTAAAACCTGAATTTGATCTCCTCCAATTTATTGAATTTGTTTACTAATGTGTGATCAGAGGCACTAAATCCAATGTTGGCTTTTAACACTAGCCTAGATTAATGTTACATTTTCAGATTGTTTTCACATACATTACTCATTTTACCTAGAATGCAATCTTAGAGATAAATGATGTTTTCTTGTATCTAGTTTGAGCATGTAGAAAATTAACAACACAGTTTCAAAGTGAATTTGTTGGTTTGAAACGTTTAATTTGTATTCTTACCAGTCAGAGTCATACTCTCGCTGTGTGTGTGTGTGTGTGTGTGTGTGTGTGTGTGTGTGTTTGTGTGTGTGTAATGACATGATCATTGTTTTAAATTTTAAATTGTTAACATGATTGCTTTTCCAGAAATTTTATCAAAGTTATTTTTCTCCTAGAGAAAAAAAAAGAGCAATAACTGCAAAAGAGCAGGGCGTGGTGGCGCACGCTTGTAATCCCAGCATTCGGGAGGCTGAGACCGGAGGATCCGGGTTTGAGGCCAGCCTCAGCTACCTAGTGAGGCACTCTGCAACTTAGTGAGACCCTGTTTCAAAATAAAGAATAAAAAATAGGGCTGGGGGTATAGCTTGGAGGTAGAATGCCCCTGAATTCAATCCCCAGTACTGCCAAAAAAAAAAAAAAAATCTGCAAAAGGAATTTCATTCTCAAAGACAACTGCCTTTCCTATGTAGTTTTGAAAAAGCTTAATTTTAGCAGGGTTATCTGAATATCTTGAAAATGATAATATGTGAAGTAAATTTTCTGCTATTATTTTTAAAGCGCACATTTTAATATTTTTGCTGAGTTGAGATTAAAATTGAATGTATTGTGGATTACACAGCAATAATGACCTTGGCTAAGGTTACAATATATTACAATTAAATCATCCCAGACTCACCTTTAAATTAAACAGTAGTTATCACCTATGTGGCCAATAAAATGTCATAATTGTGAAAACTTGGCAGGTATTTATAGTAAAAAGATAAATGAAATATTCCTGAAATAGATGTATAAGACCCATATATGCTTTTCCAGGCTGGGTGGTCATTTAACACCATTCTAGAGAGTAAGGCACAGGTAGAAATTGACTGTCATCTCTCCTGCCAGGTTTCATTTTTTTTCTTGCCTTGTATATGGTTGTGTTCAAGGCTGTTGGAGCTATAATTTAACAAGGTCAAGGAAAAAGACAAATAGCTACTCTATAACCCATCTTTCTTAAACTAGCAAACCAAAAGCTGCCACCACTCATTCCAATGTATTTACATGAGATAAGTAAATCATGATCTATGTTGATATTAATTGCTTCTTAAAATTATATGCAACAATAATCAATCACAAGAGCTCCAAAATGGTACTATTGTATATACAAAAATTTTATTGCTCATTCAAACTAAAATAAAAATTTCAAAAACTAATATTGTAAAGAATAATATAGAAATATTATATATAGTTTTAGATTTATTTTATGCACTTTTACTTGTTTATATAGTGTGTATTAACATGAGTAGCATGAGTTTGGAATTAGTGCTATGTTGAACTTTTAGATTTTTTTCCTCTAAAAACTCCAGAAAATAACTCAATGTTTCTATAAATTCTCAGTTAAAATAGCTTACATATGAGGCAAAATCCCGGCAAACTATCTGGATATTATAGTGACATATGGATGACCACTGGATTTTTGTCTAAACTTCTTATGAAATTACATTTATCACAGAAAGTTTGGTCATAAATTGGGTAAAGACACTGCCTCCGATTTTTTCCCAGTCAGTTTTATATGTTATTTTGACAGCAAAGAGAAATTAACCAAGATTGCTAGAAACTTGGAGATACAGCATCTATGTTAAACACGAGAAAAGGGGAATATATTTGATGTGGCAGAGGAATAGCTGAAAGAAAACAAAATTGCTAAGAGATTTTATTTATGAAATACGAAATATAATAAATATGCGGAAGTCCAATAAATAATAATATTTAGTTAGAGAAATGCAAATATAAAGTTGAATAGTAAGTTTTTGTTGAAAAATGTTTGAAAGACAAGGTAATTTTTATGAATAAAGACAAGACTGAATCATATTTATAGTTTTCACAATGTATGATAATTTTTTCTAAAGATTTCTCTGTTACCATAAAAATTAAGGAAAATGAATTTATAATTTATGGGAGCATCATCCCTATACAGATAAAATTTAACAAAACAAAATGGATGTATAAGCACACATTTTCTGAAATATTTTTACCAAGACTTAACTGGATATATATGTTCAAAAATATTATAGTATTATTTTAAAACTATGTAAATTATTTGAGTGTTTTAATTAAGAGATTATTGAACAAATGTGAATGGCACTGGTATTGCAGGAGTTCAAAAAGAATTGCAGAATATGTACTTATATCTCCTCAAAAAATAATAAAGACTTGATAGAATAGAACAAAATGAAATCTCTTTGGAGGCACTGGAAAGCAAAGATCAATAAAAGTTGAGAATTCCCAGGAAAGAGAAACAGACTGTGCTTATATCCCCATTAGCCTTCTGTTTTCTCATTGAGGCATTTGTCAATTTACAGGAGGGATAATTTAGGATAAGCAGGGAATGGGAATGGGTATTGCCTGGAATTATGAAGGGCTGAAAAGACAAGTTGGAATTGGGGGCTGCCAAGTAGCTGGGCGGGGCAGACTGAGATAATTGGAGAAATAAAATTATAATGAAGCAAGCCTTAAATCCCAAGTGCAATTTACTGCTGTGTCAATCTATGGAGTCAAAATGTGAGGCTCTGAAAAACTAGAACTGGCAGGTTCTAGGAGCTGAGTAGAAATATCAGCAGTCACAAGTGCTGGGGATACAGATCTGAATTCATGAGAAACACAAATGGTGTGAGGCCTCAATAAACACTTTAGGGTTTCTGTTGAAAATACAGAAGGTACAAACCCTTGGAGTAAGGTCACAACTAAAATAGAACATCTTTGAAAATTCCTATATAATTTTTTCTGCAAAATGTCTAGTATGCAAGTAATTTTTTTTTCTGTAAAAATCAGGGAGAAACACAGTAACAGGAAAAATTGTTCACTAAAAACATGAGGGTCTCAGGATATTTAGCTCATATATACTTTGAGTTTGAAAGAAGAAAATGTTAGAACAATATTTTTAAAAAGTACCAGCATTAAACTAAAAAGTTTCTACTCATCAAAGGTAATCAGTAAGAGTCTAAAGAGAGAGCCTACAGAATAGGAGACTTTTCCCAGCTACTCCTCTGATAAAGGACTAATATCTAAAATATACAAGGTAGTTAAAAGACAACATTAAAAACTAAATAATCCAATCAAGAAATAGGCAATTCAACTAAAGAAATATATCACAAAAGAAGAAATAAAAATAGCCAATAAGCACATGAAAAAAATCTGTAACACCATTAGCAATCAGGGAGATGCAAATCAAAACAACACTGATATTCACTCTAACCCCAATCACAATGGTAATAATCAAGAAGTCAAACAACAATAAATACTGCAAGGATGTGGGGAAATAGGAACTCTTCTACACTGTTGGTAGGATTGCAAATTAGTTCAGCTGCTATGAAGGTCAGTGTCAAGATTCCTCAGAAAAGTGGGATTGGACCCACCATATAATCCAGCTATACAACTCCTGGGTATCTTTCCAAGGTATTTAAATCAGAATATTATAGTAATGCATGCAAATCCATGTTTATAGTAGCACAATTTACAAGTGCCAAATTATGGAACCAACCTAGGTGTCCATCAACAGATGAATGGATTACATAACTATGGAATGACACACAATGGAATACTACTCATCAATAAAGAAGAACAAAATTATGTAATTTGTAGGAAAATGGATGGACCTGGAGAACATTATGTTGAATGAGATTAACTAGTCACAGAAAGTGAAGGGTTATATGTTTTGTAGCTTCTATGGAAGCTAGGGAGTAATTAGGATACCAGAGGAACTTCAGACAATGGAGGAGAAACCCCAGTGCAGCTAGGGAGGTGGTTTTGGGGGGAAAATGAGGAATAGATCAATGAAGGTTTAGGTTATGTACATATGTGAGAATACCAATGTCAATCTCAATACCCTGTATGTGGAAGGGGGAGGAATAGGGAGGGAGCCAGGGGAAAGCCCACAGAGTGTGTCACTATCACTAAGAACTGCATTATGATGTGAGACTATAATACACCAATAAAAGTATTTAAAAATAGTAAGCTACAAGCATAAAGCAAGGCTAAAAACAATCTCCTAGCACTATCATTATGACAATATCCATCTTAGAAAATTAGATTTGAGTTTTTTTGTTTGTTTGTTTTTGGTACATTGTAATCATACATCTTTGTTAGGTACAAGCTGGTAAAGGCATACATGCACACATCTCTCATTTAATCCTTCCCCAATTCCTGCCCCATTCCCTATTCCCTCCCTCCTTCTCAAGTTCAGTTTAGTGATTGACTTTGATGTGTTTGTGAAAGTACATCATGTGCACTAGGGTGTTTCCCTCTCCCCCCACCCAAATCGCCTTCAGTTTGGTAGCTTCTTTGCTCACCTAAGGGTTCTCCTTCTTTGTCTAGAGTCTCTCCTATTACCTCTTTCTCCATGGCTTCTGCATATTAGAGAGGGAATCTGATTATTTTACTTTTTGTGACTGACTAATCTCACTTAACATAATGTTTTCACTTCACATAATGTTTTCCAGTTCCATCCATTTTTCTGCAATTTTTTTCTTATTTATGTCTCAGCAAAATTCAATTGTGTACATATCCCATAGTTTTATAATCCATGCATCTGTTGATGGACATCTTGGCTGGTTCCATAGATTTTGAAAAAATTGGGAAACATGAAAAAATTCTCCAAGGACAGAAGATTTAGAAAACGTTTTAGGTACCAGTGGTAATAAAAACAGTCTTACTTTATTTTATCATCAGCAAGGATAAAATCCTATTTTAAATGATAGAATTTTGGTTATGACTGAGTGGTATTCTATCATGTATATGTATTACATTTTACTTATCCATTCATTAGTTGATGGATACTTAGGTTGTGTTCATTTCTTGGCTCTTGTGAATAGCAAGCACTGCAATAAACTTGGGAGTGTGGAAGTCTTTTCAACATACTGATCATTTCCTTTGGGTATATGCACTGTAGCAAGATCATTGGATCATATAAAATTCTATTTAATTTTTTGAGGAATTTTCATGTCATTTTCCATGTTAGCTGTACTAATGTGCATTCCCACAAACAGAACCCAAGTGTTCTCTTTCTCTACATCCTAGCCAATACCTGTTATCTTTCCTTTCCTGATAAGAGCTATTGTTATTGGGGTAAGGTGATATATCATTGTGACTTTGATTTACAGTTCCCTGATGATTAGTGATGCGTATTTTTTCACATGTTGATCATTTGTATGTCTTTTTTTTTAGGGAGGGGAATATCTATTTAGGCCTATGGCTAATTTTTAAACAAAGTCATTTATTAATTAATTTTTTTACTATTCAGTTTTTTGGAATTCTTTATATATTCTAGATATTAACATAATATTAGATATATTGCTTACAGATATTTTCTCCCAATTGTAGATTGCTTATGTTGCTGTGAAGAAGGTTTTTAGCTTGATATAATTTTGTCTATTTTTTCTTTTACTTCTTGTTTTTGAAATCTTTTAAGAAAAAATCCTTGCCCAATCCAGCATCCTGCATCACTTCCCTTCTGTTTTCTTTTGTAGTTTTATAGTTCTGGTTGATTATTTATTTATTTATTTATTTTTGTGGTACTGGGGATACATTCTATCTGTGAGCTACACCATCAGTCTTTTTTTTTTTTCTTTTGAAACTGGATCTCACTAAATTGTGGAGGCCTCACTAAGTAACTGAGGCTGGCCATGAAACTGTGATCCTCCTATTTCAGCCTCTCAAGTACTAGGATTACAAGCAAGTCCCAACACACCTGCCTTGGAGTTGATTTTTGAGAATAGTGAGAAATAGGAGTCTAGTTTTTTTTTTTTTCAGTATTTTGCTCTTCAATTAATTTTGAGTTGAATTTTGAAACTAGTGAAAGACAGAGGGTCTAATTTTTCTGTATGTGGACATTCAATTTTCCTAGCATCACTTATTAAAAAGTGATGACTTTTCTTTAATGCATTTTAATAGCACCTTTGTCAAAAATTGGTTTGCTGAGGATGTGTATGTTTACTTCTAAGCTTCCTGTTGTGTTCCATTGGTCTATTCTGAGTTTGTATTTCTTTATTAATTCAGTTCCATATAAATTTCAGGGTTGTTTTTCTAGTTCTATGATGAATGCTGTTGATATTTTAATATTTTGATGCAGATTGCATTTAATATAAGGATCACCGAGCAGTATGAACATTTTAACCATATTGTTTTTTCCAATTCATAAACATAAGATATGTGTCCATTTTTGGGGGGAGGGGGAGATTCTTCAATTTATTTCAATGTTTTAAAATTTTCATTGCAGAGATCTTTCACATCTTTGGATTGGTTTATTTCTAGTATTTTTATAGCTTGGTAAGTAGTATTATTTTCTTGATTTCTTTTTCAAATAATTGTCTGCTGACAGATAGCACTACTACTGATTGTAGTATATTGATTTGAGGTCCTGCTACTTTACTAAATTCATTTGATAATTTTAAATTTTTTTGTGAAATCATTAAAGTGTTCTACATTAAAGATCATGTAATCTGCAAACACTGAATATTTCACTTCTCTAATTTGGATGCATATTATTTTTCTCTCCTACTATTACTCTGGCTGGGTTTTCCAGGTCCATATTGAAAAAAGTGTGGGAATCCTGGTCTTGTTCCAGATCTTAGAAAAAAAGCTTTCAGTTTTCCCCCATACAATATGATTCTAGATCTTGGCTAATTGCAACTGGCCTTTAATATGTTTAAGGACATTCCTCCTAGTCTTAATTTGTTCAAAATTTATATCATGAGAAGATGTAGAATTTTATCAAATGACTTTGTTAAATCTTTTTAGACGATCATTTAATTATTGTCCTTTATTCTGTAGTTGTGGTGTATTATCTTTATTGATTTGTATATGTTGACCTATTTTTGCATCCCTCAGGTAAGTCTAATTTGGTGATGTTCAGTCATCTTTCTGATGCTGTTAGATTCTCTTTGATTATAGTTTATTGATACTTTTTGTATTAGTGGTTATCAGTGAAATTAGTCTATAGTTTTCTTTTTTGTGTATACTTAGCCACTGTAGTCCTTCTCATAATAAATAAAGCAGTAAATAGTAGTTTTAATTTTTTGAAATGTTGTTCATATTTACTATGATTAAATATTAAAAAACAATTTGTCTTTAAATTTTCAACTATTCCACTTTATCATAAATTTTATTTCTTTCTCTCTTTTTTTTTTTTTTGGTAGTGGTGAGTGAAACTAGGGGCATTCTAACTCTGGACTACACTCCAAGCCTATTTATTTATTTATTTATTTATTTATTTATTTATTTATTTATTTATTTATTTTTTGAAGAAGAGTTTCACTAAGTAGCTGAGGATCTTACTCAGTTACTGAGGCTATCCTTAAACCTGTGATCCTTTTGTCTCTGGCCTGTGCCACCACTTCTGGGGATCTATTCCATTTTGATTGGCAGTGAAGGGCATTACTGTTACCTAAGAAAATTTCAAACATAGTTAGAAGTTAAATAAGTTCAGAGATAGAAGGCCCCTAGATTCAATTCCAGAAATAAATAAATAAATAAATAAATAAATAAATAAATAAGTAAGTAAATAAATAAATATTAAAAGCTGAGGTAGTTTAAAAACAGCTGGCTTAGAATTGAGCAACTCACAACCATTCTCCATGTGTTGATCCATTCCCTCACCTTTGGAGCACATCAGACGCCAGCCTTCTATCCCTTCTACATGATGGAGAGGTGGAGGATGGTGATGCAAGAAATGAGGAGCTGGTATTGGCCAAGGCATGGTAACACAGTGACTACAGTGTAGGTTGTGAGTAAAGAAGAAGAGAATGAGGGTGTGAACAGAGAAAGGAAAACACCAAGCAGTAGTGTGGATTGAATGCTGTGCTCATCAGTATTCATAAGTTGAAGCCTTTCCCAGAAATTTGGCAGTATTTGGAGGAGCAGCTTCTGGGAGTTAATTGGTCTCAGTGTGGCGCTCTCATGACTGTGATTAGTGCTGTTAAAAGAGAGGACTCAGAGAGATCTTCTGTTCCTTCCACCATGCGAGACTTAATCTTGAACCTTGTAGCCTCTTGAATTGTGAAAAATGCATTTCTGATATTTATAAACCATGCAACTTATTATATTTTGCTATAGCAACCAGAGTAAGCTAAGAGAAGAGGGATTAAAAAAATAAAATACCTACAACTGAATACCTTGTGCATATCAGCTAGTGTCCTTGTTGTAAGGTTACCATAGTAACCACAAAATTACTTCTGAGGAAAATTTGAGACAAACTAAACTTATTTGCAAACACAAAAACATGCAAATGGCTCACAAACAGAACCATAACCAGTGTGGATGCATATGTTCCAAACACGTTTTCCAGTAACACTTCTTCCACAGGAAACCTCTGCTGTGGTCAGTCCATAGCTGTCCTCTGGCCAATGTGATCAATATTACATGCTCTGAGTCTTACTATTTTTACCATGTTTGAGTAGTAACAGAATGACTTCACTTCCTGGCTTGGCAAAATCCTCTATTAGTCACCAAGGTCTAAACTCCTGACTACACAACAAAGGCCAAGGCATATTCATACTTACCCTATTCAATGTTTTGCTCTATGGTCATCTCTTCTGCACAGTCTACCTCCTGTTTTGTCATCAATGGAAGCATAGATTTCCCCACTGCTCTTCTGGACTAATGAAGAAATAAGACGTAAAGGTGGCAGAAGTATGCAGAGAACAATTCATTCATACCAAGGTGAAGGTTACATCTCAGGTGACAGTAAAAGTGGATCTGCTATTGGCAGCTCAGAAATGGGTTTATCCTGAACCACTCAGACCTTGTTTAGAGCAGGGAGACAACAAGGGGAAAAACCAGTCTCTACTGGCAACTCTTTCCCAGGTGGAAATTGGAATCTTCTGAGCTTGCTATGATCAAGTTCGTCTTCCTCAATCACAAACCAGACAGGTAGGTAGGAGTGTCTCGAACAACCTCAATGAGCCGTTGCATTCTAACACTTTCATTGTAATCTTCTTTATGTTTGCACACTGCATTTCTGTTTCTTGCAATGCATTTGAAGACCATCTTCCACCTCATCCTTATGAGCCTCACCCACAGACTCATGCTCAGCTCAGTGATTCAAATGAAGTCTTTCCCTCTCCTGTAACTCCTTTTTTTATCTCCCCCATGGAGCTGAACTAGTCTCTGATCTTGCTACCATCATTCTTTGTGCCCTATTTTGATATCATCTATTGAACAGTTTGTATTTATTTAATCCAACTTCCCTTTTTGATAGAAAACTGAATTCCTCTTTGATTTATAAATTCTTGACCACTGGTGTACAGCAATGCAACCCATAGTTTTCCCAAGTAAGTGAATTAATCAATGAACACCACCACTAGTTCAGTAAAATATATTTATTATTTTATTTGTTTTTATCCTTTTTTTAGGGGGGAAGTACTGGGGATTGGACTAAGGGACATTCTGCCTCTGAATTAAATCCCAAAACTTTCTATTTTTTAAAAATTTTTGAACACTGAGTAGTTGTAGTGGCCATGAATTTAAGATCTTCCTGTCTTAGCTTCCCAAGTACTGAGATTACAGACAAGAGACACCATGTCAACCTTATGTTTATTCTTTTATTAGTACATTGTAATTATACATCTCAGGGAGGTTTGAAGTGACACATTCATCCATGCACACAGCACTTGGTGTATTTCTTTTTGTATTCCTTTTACCCCACTCACCTCTCTGCCCTCCCTGTACAAATTAGTGAGATTAGTACTGATTTGTTAATATACATACATAATATGTTTTTCCAATGTACTTTTTATTGGAAAGCAAAGTGGTGTCAAGGTTATCATACTGGTTTTTATGTGGACTTTTAAAATCTGTTCAGACCTATCTTGATCACTATTATGAAAATAGATTTTTGATGTTATTTTGAGCTGTTATTAACATTGTACTGCTCTTGATTCATATTTAACCTCCTTTTACTCCCTCAATGTTAATTAGACTTAAAGTTAGAAATAGAAAGCAGTAACTTTTACAAAATGCCATTTTATTTTTATGACAATGAACTAGAGGATTCTCAATTGATTGGAATTGCACTCAGTATTGAAATATACAGTGCAGCAAAATTTACAAACCAATAAGCCAAAAAAGTGCAAGGTGGAGGCTTTTCAATTTTATTTTGATATTATGATTATCTCCTTGCATCACATAACAATATACTGTAGGTGATACAGTAGAGGATTGATGTGCAAGGTCAAACCATAAATTGTGCTGATAGTATCGCTTTTGTGAGAATAAAACTCATATTAATGCTTTGCAGCCTTTGAGTTTGGAATAAATTCAGGAAAGGTATTTGAGAAGAATCTTTTAGAGTGGGAAAAATAAGAGGCTTGAGATAGGAAACAGACCAAATAATATTATGTTCATCTATGAGATATCACTACCAACCATCCTACCATGGACAGGGAGGAAGAAAGAGGGGTTTGCAATGCGGTGGGGAACACACCAAGAAATGCCATGTGCATATATACATCTCACTATGATGTATAATTTCATTGCACTGATAAAATTCTAAAAACAAAAATAAAAAGGTGGACACTGTGCTTTTTATAATCCAAATTAGTAAATCTCCAATGAATACTTTTATCTCATCTTAATTATTTTATATACTTTTATGAGTGCATTGTAATTATATGTGTTTGTGAGACTCAAAGTGATACAGACATTCATTTGCACAGCACTGAGTTTATGTCCATCTGTCCCCCTCCCCATCCCCCCTTTCTCCCTCACCATACATGTTAGAGACAATGGTAGTGATATCTTTATGTATGGACATAGCCTTATTTGATTTATTTAAAATGCAAGGGATTTTCAGCAAATACATTATCTCAGCTCATGATTAGTCTATTTCCTTTGGTCTACATATGAATCTTATCCTAGATAACTTAAGCATATTTGGGTCTCAGGCTATTTTTCAAAATGCTGAAAACATTATTTTATTATCTTCAGAGAGAAGTGTAATCCTAACCTGATTTCTTTTTAGGTGGGATTCTAATTTGTCTTGCAAGAAGATTAACAAATTTTTCTGATCTGATGCACACTCTTTTAAGATACCCCCTCATATATCTGTGTCAGCTTCTTCTTTCCTTGTGCTATCCTATTCTTTTCTTCTTCTTTTTCTCCTTTTTCTTTCTCCTCCTCTTGCTCCTCCTCCTCCTCTTTCTTCTTCTTCTTCTTCTTCTTCTTCTTCTTCTTCTTCTTCTTCTTCTTCTTCTTCTTCTTCCTCCTCCTCCTCCTCCTCCTC
>PVLC010020149.1:0-29641 GCA_004027655.1 Graphiurus murinus | reverse complement strand
AGATCCTGCAGTATCCCATAATCTAGATTCTTCCTAAAGTATATGCCAATCCATGACCCAGTCTTCATGGCCATGTGGATAGGATTATGCAAATAAATTAATGCTTCATAAATTTATCATTAAAATATCATTTTCAGTAATGTAGCTGGAATTTAATTTTAGATAAACTAAACCTAAGTGCTTCATGTTGTAGAGGATATTTTTGAAATGCAAGTACTAAGAGAACAGAGAGTTGTCATGAAATGGTACCATGCAAACCATTTCTTTAAATAGCATTCGATAATTTGCTATGAACTCTGAGAATACTAAGAGTACCTAGTTACCTAGGTAGGCAATTAGGAAAAAGGTAGAAAATTTGCTAGAATTAATAGAATTATGGCTAATTTGGAGTAGAGGGCAGTTCTACACACTAAAATAAGACATATGTGGGAAATTTAGAACCCCTGAGCTTTAGTAGGTGCCAGAATTGGTACTTCAGGAGTTGCATTTTATTCTTTGGAGTCTTTCCACAGCAGCTGGATGTATCACTTGGAATTTGAGAGTTGTAAACACACTGTCATTCCTTTAGCACTTTAGAGCTTATTTTTCCCATGTCTGTCTCTCAGAGCAGACAGTAAGCTCTTGTGCATAGAAACAGTTATCACATTGTGATTATCGACCCTGAGGGGTAATATACAGTAGCCACTCAAATGGTAACTGAGTGAATAAATGATTTAGGGAAGATTGAACAAATCATATGAAACCTAAAGATGAAATTCATCCTGATATACAGTCTCATTCCCCATTGATTCAAGTCAAATTATTCCAAGTCAGCATTTTGGGGGGTTCTAATACAGTTTATTGGTCCTCATGGGAAAGACCAAGGTCCTGCTCCTGTTAAGAGTGGCTTTCCTGGTGTGGCTGCAGGCTACAGTGTAATGTTAGGGAAGTGTCCCAGTCTGGGTTGAGTCCAACTGAACTTAGGATTTCAATTGCAATTTAATGGCAAAGTGGGGACTAAATTTTTTCCATAAGCCAATTATTTACACTGCATAACAATTCAAAACCAATGACTGCCTTGGACCAGTAGGAGTTCCCACAGAGGGGAGGGTCACTTCCCTTGCAAATGCCCTCTTTCACAGGGAGTGTCCTGGCCTGGCTCCCTGGCTGAGATTCCTCCCCCAGGATCTCCATCAATGTCTGCCCTTCGCACCTCCTGCTTCCCAGCTGGATTGGGGAAAGCAAAGCAGGAAGAGCCCATTCATTCTCACATTTCTGGGAGCACCCACAAGCCAGCTCAGAGAACTCTTTAAAAGCATGGAGATAGTTAATCACTTAACAGGTATTTCTCAAAACACTAGTGTCATTCCTCATGAGAGCAGGCTTGGTGGTGCCTGGAATAAATGACACAGACTTGGTTCCTTGATTCCTGCCCTCAAGGAACTTATCCACCAAGGAGGAAGGCACAGCAAAAGACTGTTGAAGAGCAGTAAGCACACACAAAAGGCAAATAAAGGGTGCTATAAGCTGGATGTGGTGGTGCATATCTATAATCCTTATACTTGGGAGGCTGAAATAGGAGGATTGCAGGCTCAAGGCCAGCTCAGCAACTTAGTGAGACCCTGTTTCAAAAATAGACAACAATTTGAAAGAGGGCTGGGGGTGTAGCACAGAGGTAGGATGCTCCTGGGTTCCATTTCCAGTACCAAAAGTAATAAAGGAAATTCTGCACTGGGGCACTATGGTTGAGGGGTGGGGAAGAACATACTGGAGCTGGATGGGAGAAGATAGAAGAAGAAAACGTTCCAGAACCCCTTGAGCAGGAGAGTCAGACGTGTCTGAAAAAAGTGCAAAAGGCCAGGATAGCCGGAGCAAGGGCACCAGGAAAGGAATTCTGGTAAGTGGCTGAAGAAGTGGACACGCTGGCTATGGAGAACCCTGGAAGCCATGCAAGGACCCTGGACCTTATCCCAACAGCACCAGTAAGCTTTGATGAGTGACCCAGTAAGATCTATTCATTCCTAACGGCCACTCATTTTGCTCCATGGTTCCCCGACATCCCTAGTGCTGCATGGTGGTGTCATGGGGGGACCCTCTAAGGTGCTTTGAACCTTGTTACTTTGAATCCTCTGCACTGTCAGATAACACATGGTGTAGTCCATAGTAGGGCATCAGCTTTTGAAGTTTAACTGGATAAAAATGGCGGAAGGGACATCCATACACATCCCTCTGCCTCTCCTGATCCATGCTGGTATCCAGGAACTGTGCATGCAGGTATCAGAGCAGAGCCATTTCAAGGGCCAGAGAAAAGAGGCACAAGCACAAGCAGGTCTACTGTCTCCAAAGTTTGTTTCTTTTTCTATATTCATCCCCATCTACAAAGAAGATTGAACACACACAGACACACACACACACACACACACACATTTATTTATTTATTTATTTATTTATTTTTGACTGAGAATTCATAAATGTATTATTTGCTTGGGTCACAGAGTTTGGGATCAGTCATAAGGAGAGCTTCAGATAAACGATTGATAATGTATATGGATGTGTGCGTATGTGTCTATTTGAACACACATAACAGGTGCTACATTTCATAAGATAAATCAATGGCACAGCAGCTAAGCAGTATGTTGTGGGGGTGACTTTCCGAACCCTCTGCATGTTATGTCAAGTCCAGTGCTAGGCAGTGGAATACCTGCAGATGGAGTGGCTTCTTCTCTAGGGAATAATCAGTCTACAGAGGATATGGAATGTGTATACAATAATGAGAAAGCATATGATCACTACCACAGGGAAGGAGAATCTAGTACTTTGGGAGCTTGTGACAAACTGCTGAACCTCCCACAGGATCTGCTGTCTCATTCCCAGGTAGTTGATTTTTGGTTGAGCACATGGCCTTCTAGCTGCCCCTACAAAGAAGAGTGGCCATGGGACTAAATTCCAGTTGGTAACATGTAAGCAATAAGTACCTCTTCCAGCTCAGGATCTTTTTTTTTTTTTGTACTGAATATTGAACCTTTGAGCTACACCCCCAGCCCGATATTATTCTTATTTGGAAACAGGGTGTTGCTAGGTTGATGAGAGTCTCTCTACTTGCTGAGGCTGTCCTTGAACCTATGATCCTTTTTTCTCAGCTTCTCAAGTTCTGGGTTTATAGGCGTATGCCACGATGTCCAGCTTCTAGCTCAGGATCTTAAAAGGAAAAGGCATGACCTCATCTGATCTTGTCCCCTTCACTATGTCTGGAAAGCATGCGAGCTGGACCTAAAACCTTGGATTCAAAGATGTGAGCCTACGATTAAGGATGAAAACATTGTCCTACCATTTCTGGACTGTTACAAGTCACCCTCTTGACACTAATGGAGAGAAACAGACTTCCTTTTTATTTAACCTGCAGACTTTTTTTTTTTTTTTTTTTTTTTTTTTTGCAGTACTGGGGATTGAACTCAGGGGCATTCTACCTCCGAGCTACACCCCCAGCCCTATTTTTTATTCTTTATTTTGAAACCGGGTCTCTCTAAGTTGTGGAGTGCTTCACTATGTAGCTGAGGCTGGCCTCAAACCCGGATCCTCCGGTCTCAGCCTCCCGAATGCTGGGATTACAAGCGTGCACCACCACGCCTGGCTCCAGACTTTTTTTTAATAGGAGTTTTGTCTATACCAATTAATGAACAGTTCATAGGAGAGGTTCCATTTGGACCAAGAGATTACCAACCAGCTCCAAGGCCTCCTCCTCTATAGCCCTCTGATCTCCTGGCCTGTACTTGGCCTTTCATAAGTGGGCAACCATTTCTGATTTGTTCCAGTTCTATTTAATAAGTTGCCGAATAATTTTATCTATTATTAGCTATTTTACCCAATTACCTATCTGCTTCCTATTCTCCTACTTCCATGCCAGGCCTCAGGCTACCCTTTTCCCCTGTGAAGGAAATCTTCCCTAAGTTTTGTCAAATTTCTGTCCAAATTCAAGGCTCACTATAAATCTAGTTTAAGATAATGCACTGGTTTTAGAAAACCCTAATGCATTATAGTGCCGAAATCCAACACCACTGATTAGAACAGTCCCACTTCCATAACTTGTCCTTGGCAGACTTGCATGAGTCTGGGTTCTCCAGAGAAACGAACCAACCACTGTCTGGATAAGAAGTCCCAAGATCTACAGCTGACAAGTGAGAAGAGTCTATGATGGAGTTCTAGTTCATGAGCAGGCAGGCTAGAGTCTGGAGAAGAGCTGATGTTTTAGTCCTTTGGAGTGTGAAAGTCAGAAAAGACCACTGTCTCTGCTCAAAGCAGACAGGCAAGGGGAGTTCCCTCTTACTCTCTGGCGTATCGGCCTTTTTGTTCTATTGAGGCCTTCAACTGACTGAATGATCAATCAGATGTGACCTCCTTTCACATTAAGGAGGTCCACCTGCAGCTCAGTCTTCCAATTCAAATATTAATTTCATCCCCAAACACCCTCATAGGCATGCCCAGAAGTATATTTGGTTAAATTTCTGGGCACCCTATGGCCTAGTTGAATTTACACAGAAAATTAACCATTAGGCTTGCTGAGAACCTGAAGTTCTCTGATTAAAAAAAAAAAAGGAAGAAAAAAATTTAAAAAGATTTAACATTTTGAAGCTCCTACTATGTGCTAGATACTAGAATGGATGCTTTACTTGTAGCTTAGTCTTTGTGAGATAGGAAATACTATCTCCAACTTCCTAATGAGGGAGATGTGGCCAGAGAGGCTAAATATTGTGCTTAATGTAACTTGTTCAGGTAAGTGGTAGACTGGGAACTCAAAGATCCCATGACCTCTCTCCTGCTGCTCCTCTCTGGGTCCTGATGGCTCTTTTCATTATTGAGCTGAGTTGTCAGCACCTCATGACTTTCCACCTTTGTCCCATTGTGCAGAGAGTACCTCTACTTGTGATGCCTTTCTCCCCCTAGGCTTCGATTGAAATCTTACCCCAATTAAGTAACTTTCTCAAGATAAACTAGCCAGCCACCCTCAAATCTAATCCATCAGCAGATCCCAAGGCTGTACCTCCAAACCAAATTCCCAGTCAAACCACTTCTTTCCATCTCTGTGGCCACCATATTGGTCCATATTCTCCTTGTTGCCCTCTGGGCTATTTGGAAAGGCTCTGGACTGATCTGCATTGTTGCATCCCCATAATCCCCATAATTCCCCCAAATAAAATCAGATCATGTCCTCACTACCTCTCTTAAGTCCCTTCATAACTTCCCAAAGCACTTAGAATGAACTACAAATGCCCTACACTGAGTAACAAAGTCCTGCATGCGCTGTCCTTTAGGTTTCCTCCACCTTGTCTTCACTACCGATCTGATCTACCGATCTACCGATCTTTCTGTTCCGCCAACGTGCTGAACTCATTCCTGTATCAATCGTTATACCAGTTGTCCTCCCTGCCTAGGATGCCCTGCTCCTGGAGCCCCACAGGCTTGAAATCTGTAAAGAGAGCATGCTATTGTTCAAATGTCACCTCCTCTGAGAGGCCACAGAGTGAAAGGAACCAGAGAATAGGTAAAGTCGTCATACCTTATTTTATTGCCCTGTCTGCACAGCATGTAGTACTTACTACTAAATGTTATTTGTTGTTTGTTCATGTATACAGGCTCCAAGAGCATATAGAACTTCGTCTTATTTCTAGTTACATATGCCATATATACACCCCCCCCCCCGAAATTATCCTCATCTGTCTGTGGAAAGAATGAATGACTCAATGGCAAAACAACAACCCCAGTGTCCCCTGATCTCAAATTGATTGCTATGTTAGAAAGATGTTCCCTCCCCCTGAAAAAATTACCAAGAACAAATATTGAGAGGAAATAAATTTTTATTTTTAGGGTTTTTAAAGTTATATTTTCAGGGCTATTTTTTTTCCATTTTGATTTTAATTTGATACCTTTAGAAGATGAATACTGGCCATCTAAAAGTCTACACAGCACAATGGTATTATTGACTTAACGGGGGAGGGGAGACAGGCAGGAGGCAGAATAGGAATAGAAGAGAAGGTCTTTTCATTCTCAGGCAGGCCTGCATCCTGAAAGTTTAGAAAGCCTGTGTTCCCCCAGGGGCAGATCTGGGGAGGTGGAGGAGAACAGCACACCAAACCCACTTTTTCTTATCTATTTTGCTCAATTTCTTCTCTAGTGGTTCATAAACTGGGAAAAAAGTCATGGAGACCCAGCAGGACCAAAACTGTACTTAGAGCTCCTCACAAGCCATGCAGCAACTTTTGTTTTATGCCAAACAGCTTGCGAGGGGCCAGATCTGTTTTTAAATGGTCACGGATTCTGCTCACCGATGAATGTGGCGTTTCATTTTCCAGTGGAGAGTGAATAATATTCTTCCTTGGGAGCCTATATTTCAGGCCTGGAATTGAATGATCACGGGATTGCTGAAAGCTTCCAAGTAGGAGTGCGCCCTTCGCTTACCCAGCTTGGCTGGTGTTCCCATCTCGGCTACTTTCAGCTCATGTAAACAGCACTCATTTTCCATTACAATCTAGGAAATGTGACTGTACGCAATGTTGCCGGGTCCCTGGAGAGTGCCTGCTAGGGAGGCTGTTTCCTCACATCTCGTTTTCACTCGGAACTCGATGGTGAGGTTGAGTAATTGCTGAAGCTCCCTGTCTTCCCATCCGATTCTGTTCCACTCACTTATAAAGCGGCCAGTGACCTGCTTGAGGACCAGCGGATCAGCCAGGTGTTTCCTGAGCAAAGACAGCATGCGCTTCCCCTGTACATCATCTTGTGAGAGGGGAGGGCTGGCAGGGCTGTCCCCCATCTGACATCATTGGGCGAGGTGGCCTCGGGGAGAATTTCAAAGCAGAGAAACCTGGCCAGGGAAGAGCTCAGCTGGCAGCTGTGTGCTGGGATTCACTGACCCAGATAACCAGGGAGAAGGAATCAGCAATCTAAGCATGTTTGTTCTGTAGCCAGAAGTAGAGTGCTGCCTTTACCTACTCAACAGCCATGGACTGCAGGAGACCTTCCCAGGTGGGTCCACATACACAGCCGGGATGGTGCCTGTTGTATCACTGCCCATTCTGGCTCCTTGTTTTCCCTGACTTTTGCTTGAGGTTGATGTGGACAGACTCAATTGGTTGTAATAAATAATAATAACAACAATATTAGCTAATCCTTATTCCTTACTTAATATAGAGGCACTCAAATCCTTACAAACCTTTGGTTTCTTAATCATCTCCTTAGAGATCACTAACTTTTCAGATATGGGGTAAGATCCAGTAAAATAAAATATTTTTATTTATTTATTTAATTTTTCTTTGGTACTGGGGTTTGAACCCAAGGGTGTTCTACCTCTGAGTGACACCACCAGCCCTACTTTATTTTTATTTTGAAACAGAGACTGGCCCTGAACCTGTGATTCTCCTGTCTCAGCCTCTCAAGTACTGGAATTACAGATGTGCACCACCATACCTGGTAAACATTTTTTAATATAGAGAACAACTGACATGGAATTGCCAGTTGCCCCATAGGAATGCCATTAAAAAACAAACCAAACAAGCAAAGAGAATGTAATTATCATCACTGTGATTTTACAACTTTAACATCATCTGCTCCAACCGGCTCAAGAGATTTTCTTCTCACATTCATCATCAAATTCAAACTACTGAGACCTAAAAGGTCCCATATGGCCCAGAATGTGGCCCCTGCCTACTCTTCACGCTGTGCCTCCTCCTTTTCTTTCTCATTTTTCATCTTCTCTCTGTTCCTCAAAAACACTGTGGTCTTTGCACTTGCTGTTCTCAATATCTGGGACACTATTCCCTCAGACTGTGCGAGCCACACCTCCGCCTGGGCTCCCACTGATTCCCACTTCCTGGTATGCACTCCCTGGAGTGAAGCCCTCCTCTACATGTGGTCAGATCTAGTGACTTGTTTCTTAAGAATAGAATATAGAAAGCTGGACATAGTGGGGCATGCCTGTAATCCCAGTACATGGGGAGCCTGAGATAGGAAGATCTTAGCCTTAAGAACAACCTTGGCAATTTAGCAAGACCTCCCTGTTTCAAAATAAAAAATAAAATTGGGGCCAGGTGTGGTGGCACAAGCTTGTGATCCCAGTACTTGGGAGGCTGAGACAGGAGGATCGCAGATTCGTGGCCAACCTCAGGTTCTTAGTGAGACCCTATTTCAAAATAAGGAATAAAACATAGGACTGGGGGTGTAACTCAGAAGTAAAATGCCCCTGGGTTCAATCCCCAGTACCGCAAAAAAAAGGAGAAAAAGAATAGAATGGGACAAAAGTGATGGGATGGCACAGGTAGAATCATCTCTGATGCCCATTCTCATTCTCGCACACTCTCCTCTCTGGCTTTCCTCACTTGCTCTGAGGCCATTTATGAGCTACTTTATGGAGAGGAATGGCAAGGAATGGAGTCAGCTGGGAACTGACGTCCTTAGTCCCAACAGCCTGGAAGGAACTGAATCCTGCCACCGACTTGCTGAGTGGGATTAGATGCTGAGTCTTCTGGGTGGAACCTTGCAATGACCGCAGCCTCATCGTTAGCTCCCTTGTGGGAGATGCTCAGCCTGGGGACCCAGCTAAGTCAGACCCAGGTTCCAGACACCTGGAAACTATAAACTAACACACATTGTCATTTAAAGCTAGTAAATTAGCCCAAGATAATTTATCATACAGCAACCGATAACTAACACAAGGCCTCACTTTATTTAGATGTCTGCTCATATGTCTCCCTCCCTAAAGGAGATCTCTCTTCTCTCCTACAAAAAAAAAAAAAGCAAACAAAATCGATGGCACAGTATTCTCTACTCCCTTACTTACTGATCTTTATTTTTCTGCATAGAAATTATCACTATTTAGATTTGTATCACATATTTCCCAACCCTACCAGAATGAAAATTCAGTGAACAGCATGTCTGTGCTTTTGCTGGTGAACAAGATGGACATGTACGTGTCCTGAGGATCTTTAAGTTTATTTGAGAAATTTTTATTGTAGAGCTACTAGATGCCAGGCCCAGTGGTTACAGGTTATTTCGTCCTGGTTCTCCAGTATTTGGGTCAATTAACTCTAATCTGTTGGCTTAGCAGATTTTGTGTTTTATTTTTGTGTGTGCTGTGTTTTGTTTTTTGCTGTTGCTTTTTTGTTTTTGCTGAGCTATTTTGCTGATGCGCTTTTCTATACCTTTAACCGAGCATTTGATTAATAATATATGGAGGATAGAGACAAGGCCAGAGCTTTTTCTACTCTACTGAAGTCCCTTGTTGAAGAAACATAATTATTTGAAAAGTTCTTATTTCACATTGTGCTGCAGTCTGCTCTCCTGCTACTTTCATCTGTTGGCCTTAGCTTTATTCTCAGAAATAATATAGACTATGTCTATTTTTTTCTCCAAGTCCTGTCCTCATTTCCCTATTAATACTATTTCTTTGAGTCTAAATTCTGATTGAATTTATTGCCTCTTTTTTTTTTTTTTTTTTTTTTTTTGCTGCAGACACTTCTGGATTCTGGATTGCTTAGTATTTCTTCATTTTGTGTTCATCACTGGAGAGAAGATTGTAAATTTAACTTGGTGCTCATTGAGAGTCAGGGGCAGGTCAGGGACAGGGCTGCTGTACCTCACTTTCCCCTGGGTTTCCAGTGGTAGTGGTGGGACCACAGAGCCATCAGCTGGGCCTCCAGGGTGGTCTCTTGTGTCACCTGCACCAAAGAAGTGCCCTACCTCTCTGTCTCAAGTCCCACACTTTCTGTTTTCATCTCAAGGCAGAATCTCATCTGGAGGCATGTATGTGCACATCATATGTGTTTATCCATGTGCTCATGTGTGTGTGTGGTGTGGGGAGGGTAAAAGGTGGTTAATCTGCCTGGTTCCCTTCTGCTCTCACCAGAGTTACAGAGGCAGATCACTGCCAAGACAGATCATTCTGTTGTTCATCTGGTAATAGGTACCTGCATCCCAACCTACAGCTTTCTCTATAATTTTATCTCATCCATTCTGTTTGTTTCTGGACCACAAAGTATAACAACTCTTATGTTCTAGCACTTATGTTTTAATTCTTATGTATGTATTTGTAAGTGCATTTATATGCCATACTTTACATTTTTATATATATTTATATTTTATGCATATTTGTAGATGTATGTCAGCTTGGCTACCATCTTGAAACCATTATCTTGACTTACTTTTCTATCTGTTGTCCCTCCAAATATTTGATGATAATTTCACATTCTTTCTTGTTCTCTCCTCTTTAGGTTGAACATCCCTGGTTCCTTTAATGATTCTACTATAATGATTTTCTGGCTGGATAGTACATAAAACTCCCTCCTCTGCTCCTCTAGACACATAGTATTAATTCAGTCTTGCTATTATTATATAATATACCTCCCACCATCAAGAAGAAAAATATGCATGGTACAACTGGATCATCATTTCTTCTTCTTCTTCTTCTTCTTCTTCTTCTTCTTCTTCTTCTTCTTCTTCTCCTCCTCCTCCTCCTCTTCCTCCTCCTCCTCCTCCTTCTCCTTCTTCTCTCTCTGTCCCCACCCCCCCACATCTCTCTCTCTCTCTCTCTGTAATGCAAAGTCTGGTTTATCTTTTTAAAACACACATTTATACTATTAGCTTGTGTAAACTAACTTCCTTTCTTCTTCTTTCCAAATTTTAAATATCTGAACTCTGTTAAGGAATAGTTTCCACATTCTCTAATTGAGTAATTGATCACTAACTAAAATAAAGGACTTTTTCCTAATCCCTAGTGAGTATTGCCATGTTCCTGTCAACTTCTCCATCCATTTTTGTAATATGTGTCAAGATCTGCAGCAAGACTGGCTTTGGTTTATTCTTGTCTTTATCAACCTGACAATGTGCTGATGTAATGACCCCTGGTGAACTGTGGTTCCTTCCATCTATGGAACACTTCGTCCTCTATTATAAATTTATCAGAGAGAATGTTATATTAGCTTCTTTTGTTGAACCATAATTTTGCCCACTGGAGTTACCAATTTCTTCAACAGGGAGTTCTCAAGGACTAATTGTGGGCCAGGAACCAAGCTGGGCATTGGTTATACAGAGATAAACAAACATTGTCCTCAACTTTGTGGAATTTATGATATAATATTTACATTTTTATAATTATCCTTATAATTACTAGTGACTTCTTACTGCTAGACTTATCCTTATAATCACTAGTGATTATATAGTTAGAATTTTACTTTTAAAAAGGAGTACCAATCTTGATAAAGCAATTCAGCAAAATGCTCATTGAAGGATCTAGGTCACACGGTATATGAGTGTTCATTGTACAATTCTTTTTTTCTGTATATTTGAAAATTATCATAACAAAATGTTGGAGAAAAATGTGCCTATGCCTTATAAGTTATATTTCTTTTAGTCTTCATCCATAATATTGTACATATCCCCATATCTCTCTTTTTATCTTTTTGAATAGTTTGATTTGCTTTTTATGAACTTCAGGATGCCACAACACCTTTTTCCACCCCAAGATTCTTGGGAGAAATTGTCACACAATAGGAAAATGTTGGAACCAGGACTCAAACTTTGAGCCTAGCACCTACTGGCTTTGTCCCTCCTGAAAAGTTCCTTAAGATATTTGGGCCATGGTTTTTCTCATCCTTACAATGGAGATAATCATATCTACACCCAGTTTGCTGTGAAAATTAAGTAAAATGATGAAATCTCTTGGCATATTAAAATGCCTCCTGTTGGGCATGGTGGAGCACATCTGTTATATCAATACTTGGGAGGCTGAGACAGGAGGGCTGCAGGTTTGAGGCCAGCTGAGCAACTAGAATGCCTCTTGCCCCCTTTCCATCACTTGGTCCACTTATCTCTCTTGCACGTAACTATTATCACCTTCCTTTGAAGTTTAAATTAAGTCATTATTCATTTGTGCTATGTTCTACCTTTTCTCTTTTGGAACATAACATTTCTAGAACCTCAAACCCATAATGTATAATTGTGTGCTTTTGTTCCATAAATATGAAATTCATCCACCTTGTTCTGGATTCCTTTTTGCTCTGTAATGGGAATGGTGTCAGCACTGTTCATTTCCTGACCAGGGGGTCTGTAACTGCTATAAGTTGTGCTATATTTCAAGTTCCTGTCTTGATTTCGTATGTTTATAATATTGTCTGTGTGCCCTCATTATACATTTTACAGTGTAATCTTCCCCCTTCTATTCGTTCAAAGCCCCCATGCATCCTTTGAGGACAAGCTCAGTGCCAGTTCTTCTGTTAAGGCTTCCTGAATTCTTTTCTTTGGCTTTGACTCATAATGTTCTCACCGCTCTGTCACATCTCAACATACTTTACATTGTTTACCACTGGGTGATAAGCCCCGAGCAGCTAGGGAGAAGAACTCTTCTGTCTTTTCTATACCTAGTGCACAGGCCTAGGAGTGCGAGCTCAGCATGTCTGAACGGGTGAATGGCTGGAGGCCCCCATCCTGGGCCTCAGTCTCCTCTATGAGATGGAGATGAGATTGCCAGATGCCTTCAAAAGCCCATTTCAGCACTGCAACTTTTATCATTCTTAACCATTGTATAAGGTTCCTCACTCACATATACCTTTTTAATCTTAAGTATTTTTCTTAATGCCAGAGCTTTCTGTATGGGTCAGAAGCTTCTTCATTTGTAGGCAACTTCATTTAGCTGCTTATACATCCCTTCTCTCTGGCTCTTTGCTCTTTAATTTCTCAGTGATTTTACACCAAGGATATGACTGATGATGTATCCAGTTCCCTGATATACCCCAATTCCCAACAAACAAAAAATGCATCTCCCCATCCCCTGGGCAAACCCCCATCACTTCTATCTCCCAGCGTACCTAGCTTAGAGTCCCCCTTCTATCCTGTGTCATAACACTGGAAGAGGTAGAGTGAATTCACTTTTCCTGGATCAGCTGAGTCTCTGGATAAGTATTAAGATAATGCTGGATCTCTGAGTCTCAGACTTTTTTATTGTCCAGCATCCCCAACAGACATTTAAATACTAATGCTTATATGGCATTGTGGGCCCCCACTGGTCATTCTGGAGACATGCAGTGCTTGGGGAAGGCAAGCAGGCATGCTGGGGGATGTGGGACTCTTCTTTCACCTCTCTCTCCTTGTCCTTCGGGTTCCAACCAGCCTATCAGTGCTCTGCTTTCTCACTCATCCCCTTGTCTGTCGTCTGCTCGTCACACTTCAAATTCATTCCACCTGCCTGCTAAAGCTTACTTATCCTCTGTGGCTCCGTGGAGAATCACTTCCTGCAAAAAAGGTCTGGATCTCTTATGAGAATATCTCTTAGGACACTCTGTCGCAACTGTCTGATTATTTGTGTGATTTCTTGCCTTAAATGATGCCATGTTTCCTGTTCATTGTTGTAGCCCTAGAGCTTAGTACAGTGCTTGTCACAGAACAGTTGCTTAGCATACTGATGAATAGTTACACCGCCTATTGTTTTGTAGTACTGGGGATTGAACCCAGGGGCATTCTATCTCTGAGCTACATTCCTGGCCCTTTAAAATTTTTTTTTCTTTTTTTTTTCTCCATAGGTTGCTGATAGTCTCACTATGTTGCTGAGGCTATCCTTACATCTGTGATCCTTTTGTCTCAGCCACCCAAGACCTGAAATTACAGGCATGTGCCACCACACTCGCACTACTCCATCTATTGAATGAATCAATGAATTCCCTCTCCTGGGAATTAAAATGTTACAGGATGCATAAGATAAACACTCAAATAACTGGTATTATACCTCACATTTTACAACTCCTGTGGATCTTGTGCAGATAAAATAGTTTCTCTCATCCTGCAAAAAGCAGAAATGTATCCTTAGAAGTTGTATCATTTTCCAAGGTTATTTTACAGCTAGCCAGTGGCAGAATTGACTGAACTTCAGTCTTTTAAGGAAAAACTAACTGTTCTCTCCCTAATATTGCAAGAATCTCCAATAAGTCTTGCAATATTGGTGCAAAAGTCCATGGAATTGTAGAGATGAAACATTTTACATTTAGAGAAGATGACAATTTGAGCTTGTATCTGAAAGACAAAGAAGTTTTAAATTTTTTTCCGTTATCAAAACAAAACAAAACAAAACAAAAAAAACAAGCCAAAGACCTTATGTGTTATAGTAAATTAAACTAATCCAACATTCTTAATGTAAGAAGTGAAAGTTCATTTTGCATTGTCCTCTAAATACCTTCCCAGAACACAACCACCATATATATGCATGTGCGCATGTGTGTTTATGCATCGATGTATATATGCATGATATAGTGGTTTTGTTTTATTTGTTCTGTGGCCTCCTTTTTTTCCCACTTCAGTACAATTTTCAATCTTCTATCTAGCCTATGTATATCTGACTCCTGATTTTTAACTGCTGCTTTTTATTCCTTTGTAGGCATGTTGAGTACTTTTCTTAATAAGTCTCTTGTGGGCATTTAGGCGATTTTCCATTTTTTTGTAATTAATTCTGTAATAATTCTTCCCATGTATGTCTCTGTGTCCTCATTGAAGATTTTCTGCCCATCAATCCCTAAAAATAGGATGTCTTAGGTTGCGGGTTATATGCTATTTAAATTGTAAACGAAACTGACAGAAATCCACAGAGTGTGAAGAAGTTGGCATAGTTGGAATTAGAGGACAAACACATTCAAGGTGGAGAAAGTCACATCAATAAAAGTATCTGAAAGCCCAAGTCACATTCCTCTATTTTTCCCAAGATGCTCCAGTATTTTGACCCTTTGTGTGAGCTCTCATGGCAAATTCCAGCTCCTGCCAAGAGACCACAAGCTATTTGTCAGTTTGTCTATTTATCCTCCTTCTTGTCCCTTCAGTGATGAAGTCCCCAGAGGTTAAACACTCTCATTATTAATCTCACCACAAGAATCCCAGAAAACCAGTGTTTGCTGCCCTTCGGTTCCTTATTTTAATGACCCCTCACCACACACAGACCCTCATTGTGCTATTCACAACTTGCCAGTGAAACCAAAGGCTCAATTCAACTGTAGTAAAAGAAATCCAATTCTCCACAAATGGACACACACACACACACACACACACACACACACACACCTCCTCCTCCTTCTCCTCCTCCTCTTTCCACCAGCAACTAAAACTTTAAAATGGAATGAACATGACAGGAGATGTTTCTAAAGACCTTTCCCCTGGCCATCAGCTTTATTAAAGGCATAAATGTGCAGTCACATTTAATGGTGTTTATTTTGAAACGCGCGGTGTTTACCCTTGAAAGCCTATTATGCATCTCTCGCCTTACCATGGACAAAAGGGCATTGTAACTTTGCGAAGCCTGACTGCTTGCTTAAGTTGAGGTCTGCACTCAAATGAGAAAAATACTTGAGTATCAGTCATCTTGGAATCCAAGGGACTTATTCATCAGGCATGTGGGGCTCTATTCATAAATGATTTATGTCTTTGCATAAAGGGGGGTGGGGGTTGTGTGTGTTGCCCAGAACCATCGTCTGCCTCTCCTGAGTAATTTATACAAGATCAATATTTATCAAGGTGAGCCAAGAATTGTGCCATAACTCTCCAAGAGCCAAATACTTCATCTACAGTTCCTTCACCCATGGAAAGGAGCACGACAGATTGAAATGTTTGTGTAAAAGCTACTTAAAGAGGTTCTCACTTGCTTCTTGTTGCTTTAGATGTAGTGTGATGCTTTGGGCGGTATTTCAGGCTCCTGTCATGGCCATTGCTCAATGATTCATACAGAGTAGATATTAAAACAAAAGTAGTTGTTGCATTAATGAGAGCAGGGCAATAAGCAACCATTTCTGTCACAGTCCCCAAAGAAAAGGAAGGATTGCCCCCCCTTTACTTATTCTGTTAGCATAAATTAATTGAACACCTGCTTGACAATCTGCATTGAAATCAGGATATAGTTATCTGAACCAATCTCCCAGACATATTGTGTAGACATTTGAAGACATGTTAATGAAAAGAAGATAGGTCCTATTAAAATTTCAAAGAGCGCTCAAGAAGGTACATCACCTGAGGATTCTGCTGAGAGAATTCTGAGAAGGGATAAGAGATAGAATGAGCTGAACAGGCAGTGAATGGGGATGGGATTGGGGGAGAAGTAACAGCATAAGTAAAGCAAACACAAACGCTTTCAGATTATAGGAGTGGAATGAATGGGTTGCCATGAGAGATGAGAGTCCTGTGTCAGTAATAGAAAATAAATTTGGAAAGTTCCATTAGAACTGGATTGTAAAAGGGCCCAACACACTCAACCGGTGAGCTGTTGTTTTATTTTGTAAGCAAGAGTAGACTCTCAAAGATTTTTAAACATGGGAGTGACACAGTCAGATTTCCCTTAGGGATATATATCTCTGCTACTATAATCTATACTGTCTGTACCATTTTGTAGAGAAGTATAGAGAAGAAATGACAAGTGGATTTAAATTTGCTTATGATCTCTAAGTAATGTCTCCATGGAGGGCTGTTTTGAGAAGGATTTGAGAGGGCTGTGTTGGGGGAGAGAATTGTTAAAACACTTACCAGTACACCGCTGCCTGAGAACTACCATCCGAAATCCCAGGAACTATATGGACCCAGGATAAAAATTCTAGCTGCATAGTGACAGAAGTATTTGCTAGTGGAGGTTGCTTAATGGAGGCACAACCCCTAGGCGACCTTGGCTGGGCCACTGGCTCTCAACCACTATTTATTTAGTCATCGTGCAATTAGAAGTGTCTCTACACCTGTGCCCAGAGTAAACGTCCATCAATTATCCTGTTCCGCAAAAGGCAGCAGACAATATCCTACCCTAGGAAGATGACTAACCTCCATACGTGAGAACTTCCTCTGACACCTAATAAGAGCAGGGAAGATTAAGGAAAGAAAGCTCCTACCTTAATTTTGGGAACTTGTCAGTGTATTCTGCATATTGAACGTGAGCATAGAAATTCTTGTAGTGTTTTCATAAGTACTTATGTAACGCAACCCCTTCCATTTCCTATATGGGGTGTCAGAAATGTGCTTTTAGGCAAATTATTTAACCTGCGTTTATGTTTACTCATTCGTAGAGAGGTGATAAAGTGCTTGCCTCAGGAGCTGTTGCAAGGATCAAAGAACTTAACCTAGGAGGTTTAGGAAAGTCTGGGAAGTGAAAGGAGTCCACTAGGCTGTGGTTGAGGTTGGGGGTCATGTTGCCACGCCGGCTTCTGAACTCCTTACGCTTAGTTTTAATTACAAGGGCTAAAATGAGTATCCTTTCAAGACTCGCAGAGTGAGGATGTCAGCACATTATTCCAATCACTCATGGTAGCTGGCAGTCATATTTTCTCTGTGTCCAAAGCTCAGAGAAGCACTGCACTGGACTTTCATCCTGCCATCACTAATTGGCAATAAAATATCCTAAGGAAGATGCCTAGGAGAAGAGAAAAATGAGGAACCCTAGGAGGTTAGCCTTACAAGGAGCCAAAGATTACACCTCTTTAAAGAAAACAAAGGCATTTACTTTTTTCCCCCGGTACATTTTATGTGTACTTTCTAAGAGGTCAGCTAAAAATAATACTCTTGAGCCAATCCAGTGTTGGACAACTAATTCAACATGTTTCCCTCCAATACCTAGAGGCAGTGTGTCCAAGAGACATCTATGCAATACTAAGTGAGCAAGAGACCCAGCCAATCCAACCTCACTCGTTTTCAACCTTGAAGTAAAAAAGAATTTTTTTTTGTTAAAAGACTATGAAACAACATACTACCTTTCTTCTGTGTTTTCAAATGAGAAAATGAAATCATGACATATAAAAAAAGAATATTTAGAACTTTTCTCTTCTTGTCTTCATAACAGTGGTTTCCTCATTTTCTCTCTTCCTTCCAAACAAACCAACACCAAACGAATTTTTTATAAATTGAGACTGAGTTCAGCATTAGTTTTCTTTTATTGGAAAAAGTTCTGTAGATATGATTTCACATTAGACATCTCTCTGCACTAGGATAATCCTTGTAGAAAGCAAAATTAGTATCCCAATCTCTAGTCTATAGATTGGGAAGGAAGTTTAGGAAACTTTGCAACACAGCAGCACATCTCAGGCAGCAAGTTGTGAAGCCAGGGCCAAAGTCTACAACTTCTGAATTCTTATTGTTTCTCAAAATCAACTCAGAGCATTTTTTTTTCTTGCTTTTGTTGCTATTGTGTGTATTATTTGTGTATTTTCCCATGTGTAGTTTGCTTTGTAGAAACATTGAAAACAAAACAAATAATAAAAAAAAAATGCAGTGGTTACTATCTAGAAATTTACCTCCTAGTCAGTAGATAGATACATGACATTGCCCAATACAGGAAGCAAAGTCATAATTAAGTGCTAGGAAGAGTGAACAAATAATGATGGAAGCCAGAGAGCCATCAGGAAAGGCTTTGAAGAATAAGTGTGTATATATCTCCGGAGCCCTGTTTTTCCCACCTGCCAAGACATCCAGGGATGGGTAGACCAACCCGCCAGAGTCTGTACTTCTAGGAACCTCCTTCATTGTGTATGATTGTAATGTGCTTTCATTACCCTCTACTGCCTTGATCACAGGAGTTAACTTGACTTATTCCTTATCCTTAAAGCATTGCAAGATCTATGATTGCTTATCTACATCCTACTCATAAGACTTATAAGACTTCCTGTGAATACAGTTTTTGGAAAGGGGACTCAAGGACCTACATCTACCTATTAGGATGCTTCCCCCAGGTGGAGGATGGGGACTGGTATTAAAAATGTAAAGATAGAGCCATGTGTCGAGCTAAGAGGGCAAAATAGGACAGAGCAGTCACTAGGCTATGAGAGTAAGTGGCCAAGAGGCCAGGAGAATGAAAACAAAGACTGAGGCACAGGGCAGGTAAAATTAGATGGTTCGAGCAACATCTGAAAACCCTGGAATGTTCTTTTAGCATAGATTTATATCCAAGCTGCCAGAGTTAAAGACATCAGGGCAGGCTAGACAGTTTATGCCAAGCTATTCACCATGCATAAATTCCCCTCTTTCTTTCTTCTACCCATGAGTCCAATTCTGAACTTTCCTGCAAGATCTTTCTCTAATATTTTCTTTTGCATAGAATGATTTCCAGCCACCCTGGTGCAGGGATCTTTCTCAGCTGTCATGATTTCAAACATCTCTGTGTCATCCTTTCCTTTGTTACACACATATCCTTTTCCCCAAAAAGAACGTAAAATTAGAGCAGAGGTAAGAACATGATGCTTTTTGAAAGTCCCAAGAGCCTTAGCACACTAATCATGATTGTTGTAGCAAACACACATCCAGCCTTCATTAAGCACTGTGTTCTCTTCCAAGCACTCTTCACACATGGTCCTATTTAATCCTGACAACCACCTTTGCAGTGTGTCCTATTCTCCGCCAATTTTACACATGAGAAACTGGACTCGAGGGAGTTTAAGTAATATTCCCAAGGTCACTGTGCTTAGACCACTAAGATATTGGCCTTTGCAATCTCTCCAGGCCCAGAAGCATTTCTCATTGACACCTCTGCCTGCTCGGTGGCCAAAGAAGTAGATGTTGATGTAGAATTGGAACACAGCACCTGGCCGGACAGAGTTGCTTGTCTGATGATTCACACTTTTAAATAAAAAATAATAAAACCCTTGGCTGGACAGTTTCACTTCCCCAGTCCAGCTGGGATGTGGTCACTGTGGTTCCAAAACCCACTTGGGTGATATTCCAGCTTGAATAAGCGTAATTTGCACATTCAGTTGTCGGAGTTCTGCACGGAGGTCTTGTGATCACACTCCTCGTCCAGCATCTGCCAAAAGCTTGCTAATGCTTTGGCTCCCTATCCTGCTGCTGTCTGCTGAAAGTGGCATAGGGGAGGGTGGGATGCCTTCTTTAGTTGCAAGCCTAAGCTTAAAAGGGACAGACTGTGCGAATTACCTAAACCTATGTCTAGATTCGATTATTATTTACTGAGCATTTATAATGTGCCAAGCATTTTCCTGTATCCTATTCAGTGGGTTCTTCCCTGTGACTCTGCAGGGTGAGGGTCATTGTCTGTATTGTACAAATGTGGAGGTAGATTCATATGTGCAGACTTGATAAAGGTCATTCAGCCAGAAGACTGGAAGTGTGTAATTCCAGTTTCCTTGTCTTTGCCTCTACATCAAGGTGCTTCAAGTTCATTTTGAGGTGGGTAAAGTGAAGAATGGGGCCAGGGATCATACAATACAGATGATAATGGTAATCGTTACAAATGCAACTAGTAGCCATTGAGTTTTCACAATGGGCCAGGCACCGGAGGAACACTTTGCAAGCATCGCTTCATTTTCCCAACAGCCACAAGAGGTAGACAATTGCCTTTCTCAGTGTTACAAAGAAGGAACACAATGCTTAGAGAGGTTATCTCATTAGTCCCAGCTAGCAAATGATAGTGCCAAGATTTAATCCTGGACATTTTGTCGCCATAGTGTACTACAATAGCTCTACAAAGGGCAATGCAATGTGTGAGTACTGGGTTGGCGTCTTCCTCTGCCCTGGGTCTTGAGGAGGGAACACCAAGAGAAAGCGTGAGGTCAACACTTTGAAAAAGGAAGTGAGACTGCCAACATTGCGGGTGCAACCCACTAGCCAAAGCCGCCATTCTTGAATTTGACCTCCATGTTATGAAGCTGGCTTAGGAAAATTACAGACTGACTCTGGAAAAGAATCAGTGATGTGGCCTGCAGCCATGAGGGTTGCCACTCTTTTTAGGAGGGAGTGGGCAGCTGCGGTGAATCTTGGGGATGGAAGCTGCTCACAGAGTGATTGACAGCAGAGCTGACCCAGCTCATCCATCACCTCTTGGTGACAATGGGGTCAGGCTGTACCTGGCAAGAAGGAAAGGAAGTAGGAAAAGGAATGGCAGAGTGAGGACTCATTTTATATCAAAATTAAAAATGAGCAGAGCTGTTTTATGTGTGTTCATGATTTATTATACAGTGTTCCTTTCTTCTCTCATTAAAAAAGACATTATTTAAGCAATAAGTAATAACATTCAAAGAAGTTTAACAAATAAAATGCTCACTTGTTTTTGGTTTCAATGATCCTTGTAATTTGTGCCCATTTATCATCCATTTTTATGGAACTATAATCACAGAAATGTGTTGTCCGTCCTTCCTTCCTTCCTCCCTCCCTCCCTTCCTTCCTTCCTTCCTTCCTTCCTTCCTTCCTTCCTTCCTTCCTTCCTTCCATTTTTCCTGCACTGGATGTTGAACCCAGGGGCATTTTACTTCCAACTGCACCTCTAGCTCTATTTTATTTTTCATTTTGAAACAGAGTCTCACTAAGTTGTTGAGGGACCTCGATAAGTTGCTGAAGCTGGTCTCGAACCTGTGATCCTTCTGTCTCAGCCTCCCAAGTACTGGGATTACAGGCATGTGCCACCACTCCCAGCTCTTCATTATTTCTTAAAAGCATGTGCTATCAGACCTATTGCTTCTTTCCTGTCTTCTTTGAGTAGATACCTCAATATTTTCATCTGTATTCTAAAACATCAGCTTATTCATTCCATTCTAGAAGTGGATATGGCCTGAAATTTGGGGAAATGTGAACTAGTCTACTCCATCTTGTGTTCAGTTTCCATTAAGAGTAATAGAGCCACCAGGCAGGAAGAGAAAGAAAAGAAACAAAACAAGATGAAAACTGCTCATTAGAATGAGTTTTTATTCTAGTTATTTTCAAGTTAGGGACCTTGAGGGAGAAGTGTGTGAGTTGACCAAGAGCTCTGCCTGGGGGAGCCTGGCTGAGGTCCAGCAGCTGCTCCCAGGGGCGGCACCTCTAGCTGGGCCAGCAGCCATGGGCGAGGTAGGGGAAAAGAAATGCCTCACATACCTCAGCATCTGTTTAGTCATTGACACAGGAAATAGGTCTGTGTCCCTCAGCTGGGAGCATCACCGCCTTTGCTGGGGAGGCCAAGGGTTCAAGTACCACACCAGGAATTTGGCAGCTTCTCAAAGCCAATGCTTGCATGGCCAGAGAGAAGGTGGCTGGTGGTGTGCACTGAAAAAGGGACTCTCTTCCCATCCCTCAAATCAATCACAGAACATTTTCATGCACCCCAAAAGAGATTGCACATTTTTAGCCAACACTTTACAATCTCCCTAATCTTCCCAGCACTAGGGACCACTAATCTACTTTCTATCTCTATAGATTTACTTTTACAGGATATTTCCTAGAAATGCAATCAAGGATCATGTTCAAATATCCCAGTATTCTTCCACAGACCTTGAATCTGGTGAATCTTTTAAATAAAGTTATTTGCATTAGGCATATTAGATGGCTTCTTTAGGATCAATACAACCCATGCATGGGAAATTGGTTAGATGAATCCCTTCATATGCCATTACCCAGCATGTGGTAATGGTCTGGATGTTATCAGGATGGAAGGATAACCTGATTGACTGCTTCCCCCAGGTCAGGTACCACAGACATGGCCCCCCTGTACTCAGCCTGTTCAATAATACAGCATGGAAGCCAAATGCTCAACAAATCAGAAATCGATTCCTTGCAACATTGAAGTTCTCTCATGAGCTGGCATATCATGCTATGTGTGAACAGGCAATAATACTAAAATGCACTAAAGACCATGTAATTTATTCCCAACATACTGTTATTCTTTCCAAAACATTAGCTTTGGAGCAGAACATTTGCTAAATGTTGTCTTTATTTCCAAAGGTTGGGGTAAAGATCGTATGTAACCGATGACTGAGAGATAATCGGCCACTTTACAGTTCCAACCTCAAATGAACTCCCCCGTCTGAGTAAATTTCCTGGTAAAAGATCCCATTTTAATAGAATGTGAAAGCTGCAAGAAAGATGGAGTTCGCAGATCACAGCATGGTCTGTTAGATAAATGACCAGGAGTAATATTTCTTAAAACCACATTTTGTAGACAGTTAACTGCAAGCCCAAAAAAGGAAAAAAGGAAAAAAAAAAAGAAAAGAAAAATACCCAGTAGTTCAGTGTTCAAGCTTAAATGAAAATAACATGTGTGCCTACAGCCCATGTTGTGCCCGGGCTTGAAGGGGAGTTGGCAAGAATTAAGACCCTGAGTCTTTGGGGGGCTGTTAGGCACTGCCGTCCCAATTCTGACCTCACAGCAAAAGATGGCTCAGCTCTGAACGCTACCACTGAGGGGCTGGAAAGTTCCTCCTCTTGTGCTTGGCTTGTTTTCACTGAGCCAGAAGTTAAATTATTGTTTTGTTTAACAGCTGAAGATATGAATGTCTTGTGCTTTGAGTCTGAAGGTGGTCTCTGGCTTGACAGCAGATCCCTGGACGGGGGAAGTGCCTGAGGTCAGGTCTTCCAATAGAAGGTTAGGGCGCTCTTGCCGAGCACTGAAAGTGAGGCCTTTGATTTCTTCCTCTGCATTATCGTCTTTCCCAAGGTCTGCCACACCATGACCTGAGAGTTGTGTTTTGCAAAGTAAGAAAGTGTTTTTATTGTCTTAAACTCAAATTTCACAAGCTTGAGCCCCTTGGTTTAGGAATCTGATTCCTCAGAAAGGAAGGGAATAAGACAATGTCCCAGTTGTTAATCTGTTTGGGGAGAGAAGTCATTTAAATCTCCTAGCCAGAGATCATCAATGAGAGCTTATCCTAAAGAATTCAATTAGTTGTTATTATTGTTATCATGGTGGTGATTATTATTTTGTCACTCAAGAGAGCTGGGCGCATGGTGGGTGGACATTTGTAATCCTAGTACTTGGGAGGCTGAGACAGGAGGATCGTGGGTTCATGGCCAGCCTTAGCAACTTAGTGAGACCTTGTTTTAAAATAAAAAATAAAAAGGGCTGGAGGTGTAGCTCAGAGGTAGAATGCCCCTGGGTTCAGTCCCCAGTAACCACCCCCCCATCTCTCACACACACACACACACACACACACACACACACACACAACACACACACACGGAAGAGGGAGAAGAGAGGAAGGAGAACACAAATGTGAATACTATGATACAAGTACACACAGGAGATTAGGCAGTGTAGCCTAGCGTGGGTCAGAAAGACTTTCCAGGAGGCAGTAATGCACACTTGTAATTCTAGTACTTGTGAGGCTGAGGCCAGATTAACAGGAGGATCTCAGGTTCAAGGCTATCCTCAACAACTTAGTGAGATCCTATTACAAAATAATAACATTAACACACACACTCGTGCGCGGGCGGGCGTGCGTGCGCACACGCGCGTGCACACACACACACACACACACACACACACACACTTTCTAGGGAAAATGAATCCTAGGTCTTTAAGTAAGAATAGGAGTTGTCCAGGCATTTAGGGTTTGTCATCTACATGGGAGAGGCAGTTTAGTTGAGACAAAGGGACCAACATATGAAGAAGTACAGAAATAGAATGTAACATGGTTTAGTATGTCCTGGGGGTTGGGCATGTGCTTTTTGAACTATGAGGCCAGATATGTTAGCAAAGGCCAGATTAACAGGAGCTTTGTATTTGAAGTGAGACCACATTCTCCGGCCCTTCTGGTGCTTCCAACATGGCAACTTGGGTCCTGAGCTCTATCTGAACATTTGCAACTATATGAGTGTCAGGCTATTTTGCTCTAAACTGACAGATCTAGAATCGCATGCTGACTCTGCTACTGTGTATGTAGCCTTGAAGACACAGATGGCTTAGCTACATGGAGCCTGTTTTTTCTTCTATAAAATGGGGCCAAACCAAAAGTGACTTCATGGAGTTATTTTTTCGTATTATCAAAATCAAACAAGAAGGATGCCTGGCAGGAAAAAAAAAAAAAAGAAGAAAAAAAGAAAAGAGTTCATGAAATATTTGTGGAATCCAACTGGAGACAAGAGTGAAAAGGAAATTCTACTGTGTGAAAAATAGCCTTAAGCTTTCCGAATACCAAAAGCTGCCAAAAACCTGTCTAGGACACCTGGAAAGAGGTAGACAGGGGATCTGAACCCTGAAGAAGAGGGGCAGGAAGCTGTGGGCTCCAGAACCCGGAACCAGTGAGACAGTGAAGCAGATGAGATGGTGGGGATGCACCTCGTGCCAGAAAAACAAGGGTGCTGGCAGGGGAGAGGTAAACAGGAGGGAGAGAGTGGTGGTTGCTTGCTCATAGGGCACTTGAGGGAATAAATACACAGCTGCCTGTGGCTTCCTCTTTCCTGATGTTATCCCGGTATCCTACCAGGCTCTAGAAAAGCAAAAACAAAACAAAAGAAAAGAAAAAAAAAAAAAAAAGAAAGAAGGAAAAAACAAATTGAATTTAAAAAATAATAGAAATTATACCCATTTACAATAAAATGTTTTAGCAAAATAGGAATCGAAAGGAACTTCTTCAACCTGACCAGGGGCATCCAAAAAACCTCCCATAGCTTACATCATATTTAATGGTGAAAGGTTGAATGCTTTTTTTCTCTAAGGTCAGGAAGAAGATAAAGGTGTCTGCTTTTACCACTTCCATTCAAAATTATACTGGAAGTTCTAGCCATGGCAGTTAGGCAAGAAAAAGAAATAGATGACACCCAGATGGAAAAGGAATCAGTAAAACAGTCTATGTGTAGATGATGTAATCTTGTATGTAGAAAAACAATCTTGAAAAAGAAGAGCAAAGTTGGAAGATTCAGTTTCTAATTTCAAAACTTATTATAAATTTAGAGTAATCAAGACAGTATTGTACCGGCATGAGGATAGATATGTAAATCAATGGAGTAACATTCAGAGTCCAAACATAAACCCTCTCAATTATAATCAACTGATTTTCCATAGAGGGTGTCAAGAAAACTCAGTGGGAAGAGAATAAGCTTTTTAGCAAGTGGTGTTGGGACAACTGGATATCCATATGCAAAAGAATGAAGGTGAATTCCTACCTCACACCACATACGAAAATTAACCCAAAATGGATTAAAGAGTTCACATGCTAACTCTGCTACTATGTATGTAGCCTTGAAGACACAGATGGCTTAGCTACATGGAGCCTGTTTTTCTTCTATAAAATGGGGCCAAACCAAAAGCGACTTCATGGAGTTATTTTTTTTGTTGTTGGAGCTGAAACTCTTAGAAGAAACATAGAGATATCTTCATGAAATTGAACTTGACAATGATTTCTTAGATATAGCACCAAAGCCACAAGCCAACCAAAGGAAATATTAGATTAATTAGACTTCATCACAATTAATAACTTTTGTGTTTCAAAGGACACCATCAAGAAAGTGCAACCCATAAAATTAGAGAAAAATTCTGTAAATTATTTACTTGGTCAAGGTCTAATCTTAATCTGTTCTTGCTGCCATAACAAAATACCACAGATTAGGTAATTTATTTATTTGGTTCTGGGAATTGAACCTAAGGGCTATCTAATTTAGAGCCACAACCCAGCCCTTTTTTTTTTCTTTTCTCCTTCCTTCCTTCCTTCCTTCCTTCCTTCCTTCCTTCCTTCCTTCCTTCCTTCCTTCCTTCTTTCCTTCCTTCCTTCCTTCCTTCTTTCCTTCCTTCCTTCCTTCCCTGCTTGGATTGAACACACGGGCATTCTACCTCTGAGCTACACCCCAGACAAATTTTATTTTTTATTTGGAAACAGGGTCTCACTAAGTTGCTGAGGGTCTTGCTAAGTTGCCGAGGCTGGCTTTGAACCTATGCTCCTCCTGTTTCATCCTCCCAAATACTGAGATTACAGCCATGCACCACCACACCTAGCTTATTTTTCATTTTGAAATAGTCTCTTGCTAAATTGCTGAGACTGGCCTCAAATTTGCAATCCTCCTGCCCCAACCTCCCAAGTAATGGGATTACAGGCATATGCCAACATGCCTGGCTTAGCTTGGGTAATTTGTAAATAATAGAAATTTATTTCACATAGTTCTGGAGGCTGAAAGATCTCAGATCAAGATGTGAGCAGATTCAGTGTTTGGTGAGGGCCGCTCTCTGCTTCCAAGATGGCACCTTGTTTCTACGTCCTCTCATGGACAGAAAGGTAGAAGAAATGAACAGCTCCCTAGTACCTCCTTTTTAGGTCATTCATCTTATTCAGGAGGGCTCACCCTCATGACTTAATCACCTTCTAAAGCCATCACCTCCAAACACTGTCACATTGGTGATTAAGTTTTAACATCTAAATTCTGAGATGACACATTCAGGCCATAACGGGCCCTGTATCTAAAACCTACAATATTGTGCAAGGGAAAGGAAGGGAGCCTGTTGGGAGCCAGGAGAAGCTCACCAAGCGCTGTGTGCTTGTATGTCTCTATTGCTCTGAATTTCATTATGATGTGAGATTACGATGCACCAATAAAATAAGTAATACAAAGAACAGTTACAACAATATAATAGAAGACATTTTTTCAACTAAAAATATGGAAAATAACTAAATAGACATACAGAAGACATACAAATGGCCAATAAGCACATGACGTTTGTTCCATGACTTTAGATATCAGGAGAACGCAAATCAAAATGACAATGAGATGCCACTTCACACCCACTAGGGCATAGCTATAATGACCAAAGACAGGCAATGACAAACTGCTGGCGAGGATATGGAGAAGTTGAAGTCCTTATGCAAAATGCATAGCCACCTTTAAAAACATCTGGCAGTTCTTAAAAGGTTAGACCCAGAATTCACAGAAATCTGCTCCTTAGACACATTGCCTCAGGAAATGAAAACATAGATTTACACACAAACTAATACACAAAGCTTCCTAGCAGCAGTGTTCTGATGGTCAAATAGTGGAAGCAACCTAAATTTCCAATGACTAGTGAATACATAAATAAAATATAGTCTACCCATACAATGGTATATTATTTGGCAATAAGAAGAAATAAAGTACTGACATGCTATGACATGGTTGAGTCTTGAAAACATCATGTTGAACGAAAAAACAAACAAACAAACAAACAAAAAACAGTCACAGAGAAACATATATTATACAGTAGCATTTAGATGAAATTCCCAGAAAAGTAAATCCACAGACATAAGATTGTAGATTAGTGGCTGTCTGAGTTTGAGGGGGAAAGAGAAGCTACTGGACTGCTAATGGACATAAAGTTTTTTTGGGGGGATGATAAAATATCCTGAAACATTACTGGGATAGTTTTTCACCTCTGTGAACACACTAAAAACCATTGAATTGTGCACTTTAAGCCAAACTGTTTGTTGTGAATTACATCTCAATAAAGTTGTTATAAAAGAATAATAATAAATAGCTATTATTAGCTGGGCATGGTGGCACAAACCTGTGATCCCAGTGTTTGGGAAGCCAAGACAAGAGGATTGCAGGTTCAAAGCAATTTAGTAAGCCCCTATTTCCAAATAAAAAATAAGATAGGGCTGGGGGTGTAGTTCAGAGGTAAAATGCCCCTGTTTTCAATCCCTCGTACTATAAAAATAAATAAATAAATAAATAAATAAATAAATAAATAAATAGTTATTATTGTGGATATATATATATATATAGCAACAATGCAAATATAGGTATTTGTGATTTATATGTTGTGAATTATATCTCAATAATGTTGTTATAACATAACAATAATAATATAAATAGATGTCATTCACTGAATCTTTTCTAAATGTTAGGCACTATGCTAAGCTATATAATTTTACCTGGCATTTCCATATATGCCAAGAAAGTTTCATTATATTTATTTATAGAGAAAGAAAAATGAGTTTGGAGACAGTAAGATTAGTAAGTACCAGGTCATTTAGGAATTGGGTTTCGACCCATTTTGAATGTCAGGATCTTACAAAAACAGTCTTCGGTGGATCTTGTGAGCCCTCTTGTGCTCTAAGTCTGGGGCTCTCACAATAGTGACCAACTACCAAACAGTTGACATCAGTAGAATCTCTGTTCCCCACTCTCTCACCATGGAACCCTAGTGAGATTTGACTTTCAGTTGCTGCTAGATCTGTTTAAAGTGACCAATGTCCTTTGGCCCTCTAAGGACATGCAGTTCTAGAGACAACCTGAACTCCCCCTTAGATATGTTCCAGCTGTAATTCTGGGAGTGAGACTCGTGACCCTCCAGCCCCAGCACCTGATTTTATAGACTATGTCTTGTGTTTGAAGCTAAGCCCTGTTACCACTGGCTCTGTCTATTTTCTAGTTCCAAGAATCAAAACGTGAGGAGGAAAGTGTTAGGTCCACGAAGACAAGATGTCAATTCGCTCTCACCAGGGAAAATTTGGATGCGTTCTGGGAAAATGACTATGAAGCAGATGGATTACATTTTCTGTTTGGGCTCAGCAATTAAAGGAAAAGGGAGACAAAAGCCAAATGCACTTGGGATCTTGTCAAATTCCAAATGTTGGACAACACTGCAGGATGTTTGCCTGAGTTTGGCAGGATCTACCTTGACTGTGGTCCTCCTGCTTGGACAAAGGTGACTGAGCCGCCTGCCGGGATCCAAGTCTGAACAAAGATACAAAGCTTGAGTGTCCTTTTGCAGGAAGTGGCACAGTAGTACCCTTCGTCAGTTGGAATATTTCAACAGGGGCATTCATGTGTTCATGGTAAGCCAAGCAAGGTGGCACATGCCTATAATCCCAGTACTTGGGAGGCTGGGACAGGAGAATTGCAGGTTCAAAGACAACTTCAGTAACATAGTGAGACTTTCAGCAACCTAGTGAGAACCTGTTTCTAAACAAAAAGTAAAGAAGGGCTGGGGGTAAACTCAGAGGTAGAATGCCCCTGG
>PVLC010020148.1:0-29657 GCA_004027655.1 Graphiurus murinus | reverse complement strand
TGATGGTTGCTTTTGATGAGAAGAAACTTTTTAGTTTAATGTCATCCCATTTATTAATTCTCGTTTTAATTTACTGAACTTTGGAAGTCTTATTTAGGAAGTTTCTACCTGTGCATATATGTTGGAGTGTTGGACATATGCCCTTCTCTAGTAACTCCAGAGTCTCTTGTATAATTTTCAGGTCTTTGATCCATCTTGAGTTAAATCTTGTGCAGGGTGACAGATAGAGATTTAATTTCATTTTTCTACAAATGTATAACCAGTTTCCCCAACATCATTTTTTGAAAGGTTGTCTTTTTTCAACACAAATATTTGGCACCTTTGTTGAAAATCAATTGACTGTAAGTGCATAGATTTGTTTCTGTATCTTCTATTTTGTTTCATTGGTCAACATGTCTCTTTTTGTGCCAATACTAAACTTTTTATTACTATAGCTTTGTAGTATAATTTGAAGTCAGGAATTGTGATGATTCCTGCAGGGTTCTTATTGCTGAGAATTGTTTTGGCTATTCTGGGTCTTTTGTTTCCCATATGAAATTTATGTCTGATTTTTCTAGGTCTCTGAAGAATTATATTGGTATTTTGATAGGGATTGCATTGACTCTGTAGGTCACTTTTGGTGGAATGGCCATTTTGTAATATTTATTCTGCTTATTCAAAAGCAAGGGAGAGCTTTCTGTCTTCTAAGATCGTCAATTTCTTTCTTTAGTGTTTTATAATTTTTATTGTAGATGTCTTTCACCTCCTTGGTTAGATTTATTCCTAGGTATTTTGTTGTTTTTAAGATTATGGAAAATGGAATTGTTTTCTCAATTTCTTTCTCAGTGGATTCATGGTCAGCATATAGAAAAGCTATTGATTTTTTTAGATTAAATTTTGTATCCTGCTACTTTGCTGAATTTGTTAATCAGCTCTAGAAGTCTTTTGGTTGAGGTTTTTTTGGTTCTTCTAAATAGAGGATCATGTCATCAAGACTCTTGCCAAAGCAATAAGGCAAGAGAAGGATATCAAAGGAATTTTCACTTCTATTAGTTAGAAATTCCATGCAATTGTAAAGAGGAAAGGACCTCAAAATAGTTGCCCAAGCTTATATATATTTTCCCTTTCATATTTAAATCATGGTGGCTTCATGTTCATCAGGGAACCAGGCTCTTTTTCTTACCTTTTATTCTACCATTATGATTCCAAGATTTACTTTAGCTATCATGTCTGAATCACAATTCTGGAATGCAGAGGTAAGAAAGGACAAAAGGCTTAAACTCATTCTCTAGGAAGGAAACTTTGCTAACATTCTCTTAAGAGGTCCAGTGGCATGTAATGGACTATGCTTAATGTAAAGAAGCCTAGGTAATATAATCCTTTAGGTGGACAGTTAGTCCACAGTTTTGTTTCAGGGGAGAAAATAAACAACGGATATTAGGAGGGAACTAGTTGTTTCTACAACATATTCTGGATAACCATGTTTATACCATTTTTTAGGAATTCTACATTTACATGGTTTCAAGTTTCTACTTATGATACAGATGAAATCCCAAGAGATTATTCTAGCTGGAATGCTTTCAGAAACTTCTGGAAAGCTCTTACACATTTTGGTAGGTTAGAAAAGTATGCTGGTTCTTTAGCTCTTCCTGTACTAACAGGCTTTGGCATGGAACTTCAAACTGTAACTCTCTAATGGTCTTCCACTTTGATTCTTAACAAAGCTGTGTCAACACCTTACATCCAAAGCTTTTGTGTCTTTCTGCTTCTCTTCTTTGGTCCTGCTATCTTCTAGCTCTTGCTAGCCTGCCCTAAGTGAAGGATGTTAGAAACATGGAGCAGAATCTAGTCACCTAGGTCTTCTGAGATGAGGCCAGCTTACACAGATCAATAACTGGTGGATCCCCAAGGGGATGGACAAGCCCAGCCAAGATCAGGAGTGCCTAATGGACGCCAAGCTGATTCCAGAAACCTAAATAGCACAGTGTTTTTACCTCTCACTGAGTTTTGAAGGGTTGTTTGATATTAAGCATTGCTATGAAAATTGATAACTGATATATATATGATATATATGATGCACATGTATATGATGCGTACATATATATATAATTATATTATTTATTTATTTCCAGTCATGAAACAAAGTTATCCCTTGTTAAATATTTATTTGGCCAAATAAATTTGTAAAGTTTGATACTTTTATTGAAGTTTGGACCTCATTCAAAAATAATACTATACATTTTTCATAATTTCCTAGATTATGCTTATAAAAACACATCTATGAATGCACACTTCTTTGTAATATAATAAAAAAATGCTCTTTTATGTATAGTTGGTTAGATGTTTGTTCTGTTATCCATGCAAATATCCACAGGTTATCAGTAATGCTTCTTATTGACCTTTCCTGTGGTTCCTGAAAGGATAGGTTTCCCTTTTCTAGATCCACAAAAATAAAAATCGCCTGATAAATCCTACACTATTAAAATTTAAAAGTAGACATTAAGGCATGTTCTATGTTAAAAATTTACAAATATATAACATAATTTAATGGTAAAAAGGAAGTGAGATCAAATTGAATGCTTTTGCATGGAAACAGTACAAAAACCTGAAGTTTAATGAAAAACTTGGACAGGGGCAGCTTAAGCAAATTTTGCCTATGATAAACTTGAAGAAGAGGGACAGCTTAAGCAAATTTTGCCTATGATATGTAAAATGCTAAGTAGTTTTCTTCTTTAAAGTTTCGAATTTTCTAACAGTCTTCCTTGTTGCTTCGAAGGCAACAAATTAAAAGGCAGTTGGTCATTAAATATCTTTGAATATAGTTATCTGCAGATTTGACTTTAGGGTGAAAATATAAGAGAACAATTTGTAACTTGGGTAGACTTTAGCACTGAAGAGTAATATTTGAACAAGAATTGCTGCAGGAGGAATTTCCTACTTTAGACAGGCATCAATAGCAGATGGTGAGACCTACTGGGAAATAAGTATAAGTATTGGGAAAGGGAATACTGTATCATGGCAGATATAAGATCTGATGCAGCAGAAATCTCTCTCTGGAAACTGACATTAAATTGCCCATTAATGTTTTATAAACACTTTTTTATGGAAGAGATAAAAATTAATCAGAAAAGAAGAAGTATTTTGGATAGCAAGTTTTGTGCCGAAATTTCTCATGAAGCAATAGGGTATTTCTCCAGAATGTATAAAATATACAACTTTACAACACAGCCAATTTAATTATTTGGGGAGAAGTTTAAGTTGTAAAGGAATAGTATTAAGGTTTAGGTTTTTTAAATTATACCTTTTAAGTATAATGTATATCATAATTCTTTTATTAACATATTAAAAATAAACTTGTTCAATTTAATAGTTTTAGTTCACATGTAAGACTAATTTTAAAATAAGATAAAAAGCTGCCAATTAATTCTTTGTGCAGTACCTAAAAATCCAAGCACCTTATAGTCATACAAAGACACAAAAAGACAAACATATATACTCATAAACATGTCCAACATATAACTATTCTACCTAATTTTTTAATGCATTCACATTGTTTTTATAATTGAAGGGAGTTTTTGTGATTTTATTTTTAAAGTTTACAGAATATTTATTTACTAAGTATCTTATTTTAGGAAAAAGCTAGCCAGTACCAATGTACTAAAATATGTATGCTTGGCTAACATTATATTTTTGAGGACTTGAATAGAATATTTGTTCTAAACACACACAAAAAAGTAAAATTAAATGTATAAGTAAAACAAGTCAAGGAGTAAGCACCAAATGTAAATATAATCTAATGAGTCATTCAAGCATCTCTTATGTATAAAAAGAATTTTTTATTAATCCAAGAAGAACCCAACATGTCATGTTTTCTGAGTTATACCCAAAATAGGAGTAATATCATATCTCTTACTAGTAAAAGTCTACACACAAAGTCACTATAAACTTTTAAATACTATGTAGGCTGAGGTGTGTGCCCCCCAAATTCATATATTAAAGTCATTACTCCTCTGATAATGACTTTACTTGATTATGACTATTTGAAACGTATTTAAAGAGGTAATCAAGGTTAGATGGAGTCATTAGAGTGAGCTTTAATCTGAGATGACTGATGTCCTCTAAGAGGAGAAGATCAGGACACAGAGGGAAACAGGGAGAAGATGGCCTTCTGCAAGTCTAAGATCCAGGACTCACAAGAAACCAGCCCTGTCGAGGCCTGCCTCTTTCACTTCTGACCTCCAATTATGAGAAAATAGATTTCTCCTCTTTAAACCACTTGGTCTGTGGTACTTTGTCATGGCAGTACTTGCTAACTAATACAAACACCACAGAAAATATAAACTTATTTTATTATAAGAAAGCAAGTTCTTTATTACTGTCATGATACGTACTTCAGAAAAAGCTAGGCTTCGTATAATTTTATAGCTAGTATTTTGTTTAGGATACAACCACGTCTGCTATGAAATTTCTGTATATTTATATGTAAGTTATTCCCTCTTACAGCCTATTCTCCCCATCCACCCCCATCTTCTTCCTGTACGTAGCAGCAAGAATGTCTAATTACCAAAAATGTATGGCACAATAAGTGTAAACTAAAGCAAGTAGATGAATTTGATAGACTTAAAAATCTTTCCATGATTCCCAAAACTCCCTTGGAGGGACTTTCTCCTTTCTTAATGAGCCAGTTGTTTTCATTAAACACTAATTACTTTTCCTAAGCATAGGGGTATATGTGACAAAGATGATGAAATTACATGGGAAAATATTATACTGATAATTGGGAAATATTATACCAGACAAAAATAGCAAGCATCCAGGAGGTTATTACTTTAGGTTTGTAGAAAAATTAAAGCATTAGTCTCAAAGTATCATTATTATACGATAAAGACTAAAGACAACTTCCAGTCACATTATCTTAAAATCAAGTCACAAAGTGTCACTAATTTAGAAACTTACTAAAGCACAATTCAAATTCTATTGATTATCATTGATTATAAAGTATTAGTGAAATATATATTTACCTCACTGTATGTGTCAAGCATCAGGACCTCATTATATTAATTTATTTGGCCAGTACATACTGGACTTTTGACCATCATCCTCTCTGACAGGTATGAAGTAGATTTTGCACCATGTATCTCAAGTTGACAGCTTAAGACAAACAGTTACCCAAAGAGAGACAAGCTCGAAATGAAATAGGAAACCTGGAAGCTACTATTTGGCTGAATTTTCAATCTTTCCGAAAACTTTTTCACCTGCAAGGTTGAAAGAGTCATAAAATTTCTAGCGACAGGCATTTAGGAAGTTCAGGATGCTGATGACTGTGCTCTGGAAGCGTTCACATAAACACAAAAGACATGTAAATTGTAGACCATTTTGAAGAGTCAGCACAAAGCTAAAGACTTAAAATTAACCTGAAGATAGATCTACCTGCACTGGGGGAATCTGATAGCAATCAAAGATCTCCATTGATGATTCAGAGCTAAAAGTTTTTCTCAGATTCTGCCCTCTCAGCAGAATGTTGTCAAACCAGCAAACTAATAAAAGTAGATCAGAAAAACAATTGTTTATTTGCAAAGCTAGAAAACTGAAAAATGCAGCCCTACATCTTCAATTCTTAGCCTAAATCAGATGTTGGTTTCACCTTCAGACTTTTTATATTGTATATATTTTTTAGAGCTCACTATGTTAAGGCCTTCTCAAGAGAATAAAAAAATTAACTTGGTAAATGTTCTAAATAGTATTTGAAAAAAAGAAAATAAGAAGAGAGATTTAAATACAGTGAAATAAATGCATGTATAGAATCTAGTTGGTTGGCAAAAAGCAAACTGTTGAGTTAAAAATACCATCAGTTGGGGAAAAATATTAAGGAACTCAATTGCTTGGTCTCACAAAGAGAAAACTGACAGTTTGTTACTGAATAAAAACTCATTGATTTGGCTCCCTAATTGTCTGTGTGTACAGGTGCAAGATCAGAGCACTGTGGAAAGTGTGGGCTCTGGAGAGACTGTGTTGGTTTAAATCCCAGCAATTGCTGGCTAGGTTCCTTTGGAAATCTAGCTTATGGCTCAGTTGCCTCATCTCTAAAGGATAAATGCATAATTCCTCATAGAGGTGTTGCAGAATTAGATGATCAATGAATGCAATATATTTCATAAAAAATATTATATATAAACAAATACTTAATAAATGAGAGCCATTATAATTTAGCAATCTAACCAATATTTAATTCAGACATGAAGTAAACATTTTCAAAATCCCCTAATGCAAAACAAAACAAAGCATTACAGTAAAAGATGTTTAGGCTCATGATATGTATTTGCATTTAAAAATGGCTTAAACAGATTTAGAATTTTTCCTATATACTCTCATAATGATAAAATGTCCTAATGAAATCCTAGATTTAGGAAACAAGGAAGTAGTTTTACACCAGACAAGGCATTGCCAAAGGACAGAAATATCTCCTTTATTACTACTACTCTTGAAAGAAATTATTTCTATGAGCAATAAGATTAGATATATTATACCTCTGCTTACAAATTTTCTTATAACCTGTATGGTGCCTGAATCTTTCCTTTGAGTTTTCAGTTTGGTGATTATACATTGATTCTATAACTAATAATTGATTCTTTCGCAAATTTTTATTTCTTTCCCCACTTGTCCTGTTCTGTTACTGTAGACATTATCTAATGATTTTATTCCCTCTTTCCAAAATATTTGAAATACATAAGAAGAAAAATGAAAGTCAGAGTCCCCCTTTCTCATTAGCTAACAACTGTCAGCAGTTCAGCTCTGGTGTGTGTGTGTGTGTGTGTGTGTGTGTGTGTGTGTGTGTGTGTGTGTGAGAGAGAGAGAGAGAGAGAGAGAGAGAGAGAGAGAGAGAGAGAGAGAGAGAGAGGAGGCATTAATGATTTTTTAAAAAGCACTGGGAGAACTATTCAATGTTTTTTTACTTGAAGAAAGTTTCAAGACAGCTGTGGAGGCTAGAATCCCAGGGAGAATGAGGTAAGATTCCAGGTGCTGTCTCTGGCTGCCAATTCTGTAAAACAGTATTGTATTAAAATAAACAAAGAAATAGATAAATAAACACTGCTCTTTTAATTACCAAGAAGGCAGGTTTTGGAAATGGTGTACAAAGTCACATATGGGTGCCCATGTAACCCAGATTTTAATTTCCTGATGTGTGCCCGACAGTCTGACGGGTGCCTGATCACCAATCTATCTAGGTCAACAGTGGAACAGGAGACCCCGAAGAATTGCAAAATAGTGTTACTTTGCTCATTCTTTTCCTCATTGCTCTTGGATCTTTTTCTTCCTCCTCCTCCTCTTCCTCCTCCTCCTTTTTTTCTTCTTCTTTTCTCTCTCTCTCTCTCTCTCTCTCTCTCTCTCTCTCTCTCTCTCTCTCTTTCTTTCTTTCTTTCTTTTTGGTATTAGGGCTTGAACCTAGGGGCATTCTGCCTTCAAGGTATACCCTCAGCTTCTCTCTCTCTCTCTCTCTCTCTCTCTCTCTCTCTCTCTCTCTCTCTCTCTCTCTCTCTCTTTCTCTCTCTCTTTCCTTCCTTCCTTCCTTATTTATTTATTTAAAAATAGTCTCACTAAGTTGCTGACACTGGCCTCAAACCTGTGATCCTCCTGTCTCAGCCTCCCAAGAACTGGGATTACAGGAGTGCGCCACCACACCTGGCTTCTTCAAGGCTTTTAAGAGCACTTTTGTGCAAGACAAAAGATGTTTAAAATTAATTTCTTATTGTAATAATCTCGATCTCATCAGCTTTATTACTTCTATATTTAGCCCAAACAACTCTGGATGAACATGCACTTTTTCAGAGTGCAATTTATCTCTGTGAGCAAATCAGCACGTATTGATGGCACATGGGTATAAACTTTTAAAATCTTTAAAGAGAACAGGGAAATGGAGGATGCTGAAATTAAAAGATCAGGAATATAAAGTCACATCTGCTGTGTGGGGAGTGTACTTGTTTTTTGTTTTTGTTTTGTGGATTCAGGCACAATTCTAGAAATCTTCTTATGTTCCTATAGGGAGTATGGCCAAGAATCAAGTCATGAGGTGAAGGAAGGTGAAATGAGAGGACCCAGTTTTAGTTTAACAAATATGTTTATACCAGAAACAACAGATCCACTCCTAGTACCAAGAAGTCAGTAATGAGAAAGAAAGCAAGGATTTGGATCATCTCTAAAACTATACTAAGTAAGTGGAGGATTAGAAATTAGGAAAGCACAAAGATGAATGGATAGATGGACAGATATATAGATGTAGATAGATAAGTAGATATATTTTAATGAAGAATTTGGAGACTTTGAAGGAGGGTTACTTTAAAATTTGATTACCTCGGATGTGGTTGTAAATTATGATAACATCAAGACTGTGGCCCTGTCTGAAAAATTCTAGCACAGAAGTTAAATGCTAAAGTATGAGGACAAAAGAAGAGTGAGACCCAGATGTTTAAAACATTGCCTGTGTCTACATCGAAGATGGCATTGGGAAAGAAATATGGAGAAAGACTGTTATTGAGGCTGAACAATTATGAGAGACATTGGAGGCACATCCTGGATCCTTGTACTTAACCACAGTGAGGGCCAGAGAAGAACATTACAAATGGATCATGAAAACTTACAACAATGATACTAGAGAAATCATGATCAAGAACTAAGGGCAATCTTGTCAACACTAAGACATTTTCTTCCCTGAGGTGCTGCTCTCTGTCAGACTAGCTTGAAATTTTTGACAGGAGAGTTGCTTCTTTAGGTTACCCAACAGATGAATAAAATTCCCACCAATAGGAAATGTTAAAAATGGACTACATTACCTAAGAAGATAGTATCATATTAACATTGCCTTCCATCCTTCTCATGTTAACTCTTAAGATTAGCTAATTCTCAGTTTGGGAAATTCTGAGATCCTAGATCCAAAGGGAATAGATCTTGAGTTTGAGGTAGAAGGGATACAAATTTAAGGGCAGCAAATCTTGGACTCCTCTCTATCAGTTTCCTACTCTGTCATAGCAAAGTATAACCAAGTCAGGGGGAGGGGGCTAATGTAACAAAATGGGTTGTCTCACAGATCTGGAGATTACAAATCTGAAATCAAGGTCTCAATGGGACCTGGTCCCTCTGAGATCATGTTAGAATACTTTTAATCACTGTGACAAAGACCTGAGAAAAATAACTGAGAGGAGGAAAGGTTATTCTGGCTACTGGTTTTAGAGGTTTCATCTTTGATCCATTGGCTCCAATGCTCTGGGCTGAAGGTGAGGAAGAACATCATGGTGGAAGGGTGTGCAGAGGAGAGCTGCTCAGCTCATGGCACCCAGGAAGCAGAGAGAGAGAGAGAGAGAGAGAGAGAGAGAGAGAGAGAGAGAGAGAGAAACAGAGAAAGGAGTTGGGGTAAAGATAGAATCCCCAAGGACCCATCCCTCCAACTAAGTTCCACCTCCCACAGTTTCCACCACCTGTCACTCATGTCATCAATTTACTAATCTGTCAGTGAATTAATCCTCTCCCTGATAAGGTCAGAGCCCTCGTGATCCAATCATTTTTTTTTTTTTTTTTACTTTATAGTCTTACATCATAATGTAGTTCATAGAGATAATGACACGTGATCCAATCGTTTCTGGAAGCCCCACCTCTCAATACTGTTGCACTGGGGACCAAGCCTTCAACACAGGAGTCCTCAGCAGACTCTGAAGAGAGTCTGAGTAGAATCCCTCCTTGTCTGTTCATAGCTTCTGGTGGGGGCTGTGGATCCTTGGCATTCCAGCCTTGCAGGTGTTGCACTACTGCAACCTCTGCTCTTTTGTCACTTGGTGTTCTCCTCCTGTGTCTATGTGTCTGTGTCCAACATTCCCTTTCCTTACAAGGACACCAGTCATATTAGATTAATGACCCTCTCTAGTAAGATGAGGACTTCTTCATAACTAGCTACATTTACAATGATCCTATTTATAAATAAGGTCACATTATGAGGTGCTGGGGACTGGGATTTCGACATTACTTTTGTATCTGTAGGTTAGGAAGACAACCTCAGACGCCAGACTAGGATGTCAGGATGGGCAATTGTGAAGCAAGAGGGGACCAATCCTGGTAGGAGTTCCCTAATAATGGAGTATTACAAGCACTTGAAGTTTGTAACAGAGAAATGTCACTGAGATAGTAGCATGCAAAAAGTAAGATTGTTAGAGGAATATTAAATAAAAACCTAAAAATTGGAATTAAAAATAGAGAGTAGATAAAGTTACATGCATTAATTAGGAATAGACCCATTTCATTTAATTTTAGTAAATGCATCAACCTTAGGTAATTGAATGTCAGAATATACATATTTGGGTTTAGTCAGTTGTAATATTGATTAATTGATCAAGCCCAGCATCAAGTTGGGGACAAAATCTAAAGTCATTTTGCTTGGCTTGGAAAACTGTCCTATCACCTTTTAGCTGTGAGTCTTCAGGCAAAATCTTATAAAACCTTGTGCCTCAGATTCCATATCTGTAAAATGAGTACCTATCTCACAGGCTTATTATGAAGATAAAATATCTGTATAACCTGTGTAATCTGTATCTAGTACACAGAATGTGTTAGAAATACATTAAGTATATTTTTATTCTAATTCATTTCCTTATTTTTATAAATAAAACTCTGAAATTACATTAAATTAAATATAACTCTAATGAATGTAAATTTTTTTATTCTACTTCAATAATTTTAAAGTTTCTTTTATTTAATTTATAACATTTCTGCTTTTTTTCTATTCACAGAAACATAGCTTTATTTGCATAGGACTAAATTACTAAATTATCTTACTATGCAACTTCTTCATCAGAAGTAAGAATATAGCACTTACTAAATTATAACTCTTAACTCTGGTGTACTTATAGCATTTATTAAAATATGTTTTTTTTTACTCTTTGGTGCACTGTCTGTTATCTTAATTGTTGTGAATGATAAAAATATTATTTTATAACATTGATCACTTAGTGGTACTCCAGCAAATATATTATATACATACATTCTCACTTATTAGATAAAACAACCTGACTAAGCAGTCATAATATTATATATTTCTCTGTCAAATGAACCAATGAAGCACAGAGTGATTAGGTAATTTGCCCAGGGTCTCACAGTTAAGAACTTTTTTTAGTGAGAATGCAAACTAGTTTTATCTGATAATAAATCTGGGTTCTTAATTTATTTGCTTTCCTGTAAGAGTAGATTCTGGGCTCTATTTTAGTACAGAGGTTTTCTAAAGATGAAAATATGGTAATAAAAATGTTTATTTATTTACTTATTTATTTATTGTTGGTGTATTGTAATCACACATCATGAAAAAAGTCAGAGTGATAGAGACATACATGCACACACCACTTGGTGAGCCTTCCTCCAACTCCCACCTGCTTCCTGACCCTCCCTGAGCACGACATTGAGTTTGGCATTGATACTTTTGTGTGTGTGCATCATTTCTATTGAAGTATTTACTTCATCGAGTTTCCCTCTACCCACCTACCTCCCTCCCTTAGGCCCAGGCCCCTATCATTCCAACTAGGGTTTCCCCTAATTTGTGTAGAGTCCCTTTTATATCCCAATTTCTCCCTATCTTCCACATATGAGAGAAAACATATGACTGTTCACTCTCTGTGATTGTTTAATCCCACTTAACATAATGTTCTCCAGGTCCATCCATTTTCCTACAAATGACATAACTTTGTTCTTCTTTATGGCTGAGTAGAATTCCATTGTGTGTATATCCCATAGTTTCATAATCCATTCATCTGTTGATGGACACCTAGGCTAGTTATATTTTTGGCTACTGTGAATTGTGCTACTATAAATATAGATGTTCATACATTACTATGGTAGTCTGGTTTCAATTCTTTGGGGTAGATACCCTGGAGTGGTATAGCTGGGTCATATCGTAGGTTCATTCCCATTCTTCAGAGACCTTTCACACTGATCTACAAAGTGGTTGCACTAATTTGCAATTTGCACCTACAGTGTATCAGAATTCATACTTCTCCACATCCTCATCAGCATTTATTATTGTTTGTGTTTTTAATGATTGCAACTCTAATTGAGGTTAAGTGAAATCTCAGTATAATTTTGATTTGCATCTCTCCGATTACTAATGATGTTGAACATTTTTTCATATATTTATTGGCCATTTGGATTTCTTACTTTGTGAATTGTCTATCTAGTTCACTTGCCCATTTTTTATTTTAAATATATCCTTTGATTTTAAATATATCCTTTTGTATTTTAATGAGATCAGCATAAGATTAAAATATGTCTTGTGCACATAATTTATTTCTAGTATTTCTAGAAATGTCATTAAAATGGAGTTATTGATTATTCCTCAGTACGGATAGTTCAGTTTTATAAATATCCTTTTTTTTTCAAAAAATACTTTAAAAAAGTATGTGCCAGTGACCTACTCTATTCCTATTATGCAAAACCTTGACCTAGAAAAAAAAATATTAAAGTCAAAAGAAACATTTTCACTTTTGCAGTATTTTTCACCTCACCAAACTGGAAAAGAGGATCCTTGCACCCCTTTGTTATCTCTTCACTTCTATGAATCTGTTTAGAATGCCCCCCTACCTCTGTCTATAAGAATGAATGCACTAATTAAAATGTCATGATTAAAATTCTTACCACTCTAGAAAAATTATTGAGCAATTCTTCAAAACAAAAATGCTTAGTGTTGGAAGCCCAACTCCACTGCTCATGTTCATACTGAGCAATATTTTTTAAAAGGTTCACCTTTCTGTTGTGCAATATTGGATTTAGTCCCAACAGCTAGAAGGTATTGTTTTTTTTTTTTTTAAACAAGGCCAAGCAAGCAGAAAAGTTTGTATGATGATACAGATTTGATTAGCTCCTAAGCAGAACAAGTTGAGCCAGGCTGGTCTGTGCAGTTATTCTAGACCTCCTCCTACAACCTTCTTCCACTGCTATGCTTCTCAGAAGAGCAGCTTTTGTTGTGTTCTAAAACCATCTTTAAAAGAAAGAGGCAATGTGATCCTGTGGGCCAGAGTGTCTGGCAGCCTGTATGCAGAAATACTGTCCAGACACTGGGAGAGAAGCCAAGTGACTTAGAATCGTCACACAGCTCGTGAGAGATGAAAAGGAGTTTTACTAAGGAACCAGTATTTCTGTTTCTTCGAAAGAATGGGGTCCTGTTTCCTAATGGATGAAATTCTCCACCATGTAGAAAATGTCACTGCTCCCTTTTGAGAGTCCCCCCATTGTCTGATGCAGCATTCCTTCTAGCAGCTGTTGGCAGTGCAAAGTCTCCAAAGGACCATCTTGGACCAACCTGGAGGATTAATTAATATTGATGCTCCAAAATCACGGAGCAGACTTTAACCAGCCAGGGATCCATAGGACCTTCAAGTGGCCAATTTGAAACCTGCTCCTTTTATTCACAACAACAGAGGGATAGAAAATTAATTTAGTCTGGTGCTCTTCAAATTTTAACGTGCACATGAATCACCTTCGGATCTTTTAAAAATGCAGATTCTGATTCAGGGGGTCTGTGATTGAGGTCCAAGATTCTGAACTTCTTTCAAGCATTGAAGTGAAGTCAATGCCTTGGTCAATGGACCCAGCTGGGTGTGAGTCTCTTCATTTATCTGTTTTAGGCAAGACCTCAATCTGCAACAGTGTCAAATGAAAGCTTGCCTTGATTTGAAAGATATCATTTATAGATTGGATCTCTTCTCCTAACAATTCAATTTAAATTCAACAAACATTTCCGGAGAACTGAATGTATTTCTGTTATTATACTGTGTCTTTCATGAAGTAACTTATGGCCATTTCTCCTGCCTTTCACATGACGGCTTTCTATTCTTCAGTATAACTGCTTTTTCTCTTCTATAATCTCTTTTTTTACTTTGCAGTCTTTTTGAGATCAGGAGGCTATACTCATGTGTAGCAAAGTGGAGAAACTTCACATTAGACGTGCTCTGTTATGTTCAACATTATCTGTAAAAGTAATCTCTGCTCCCTGGATCCCTGGACCCCCCACAAGCAAGCACAATCTGTATCAAATCGAAATGAGAATAAGGTATGTTAGGGCCTCATTCTATAGGGCAGAGGTTCTCAACCTGGAGAAAGAAAGCAAAATAGAATCACACACACACACACACACACACACACACACACACACACACTTCTTTTTACCCTTAACCCTCAATAAATTCTGATGGACAATGGGCTTTTCCCCAATCTTCCCTGTCCCTTACTGTACCTCCTCACACACCATTGGGAACTACAGTTTTAGTATCCACACACTCAGGCTATTATCCTCTTGGCCAAGGTAAGGATTTAATGATGGCCTCCACATGATATGTCCACTTAGAACCTGTGAGTGTGAATGTATTTGGAACACATTTTTGTACATATAATTATGATAAGTCTATCAAGATGAGCTCATCCTGAATTACCTGAATGGGACCTAAATCCAATGACAAGTTTCTCTTAAAAGAGACAAAGAGAAGACTCAGACATGGAGGAGAAGGTCAAGGGAAGAGGAAGGCAGAGGCTGGAGTGACAGACACAGGGAGTGCAGAGAGCTACCAGAAGCTAGGGGAGACAAGAAAGGATTCTCCCTGAATCCCCCAGAGTGCCACAACTCCTTAATAGCTGAATCCAGGGTCTCACATGTGCTATGCTCTATCACAGAACTAGATCCCCAGCTCCTTTTATTTTTAGATTTTGAGACATGGTTTTCTACAATGTCACAGCTGGCTTTGAACTTGCAATCCTCCTGCCTCAGTCTCCTGAATGGCTGAGATTACAGGCATGCACCACTACATGAGGATTTAAAATGAGTAACACTTGAATGCAATAATTAGATTGCAACAGAAGCTAAAGATGTGCTTGGCAGGTACTGTGCTCACAGGATGAGCATGGTGAGAGGCAGAGCTTTGTCCCTCTATGTGTGGTCTCTGAGTGAATGTCTCAGAATGAGGTCAAGTGTTGGTGTTTGGGTTCCTGGGCTCAACCCTATTTATTGAATCTCAATATTTAAAGGAGTCACACTTAAATTCCCTGGATACGTCTTTTGTCCTTTAAAGTTTGAGAAGCATGGCCCTACCTTCCTGACCAAAAAGTAATTTTAAGACATCCAGCCCCTCTCCTGCCACACACAGCCATTCTAACTCAGTAGGTCAAGTCAGGGTTGAATGTATTCCCTTGCAAAAGGTCACCAGATGCTTCTAATGCTACTTCCTTGGTTAGCTCTGGTCCTGAGGATTTCCAGGGGCTGTCAGCCTCTGCTCTTTATTTTACCAGGTCCTTTTTAGAGACCAGATAGTTGTGCAGAGTTGTGACCATGGCTTTGAAAGTCTAGATGAGACAATTCTCTTCTCTGTAGTAGAAACACAATCAGCTTCATTGTTTCTGAATCTTTATTTACGTCAGTAGACTTGTACCAACTATTTTAACATGTTGCTCTATTCAATTATTGTCACTTCATTAAGAATCCTGATTCCACAGATAGCTTTTAAGACGTAGTCAGATACTGTATCCCAATAAGTGTTTGAACTATGAAAAGCTCTTATGTACTTTATTGTATCACCTAAAAAACAAAAAATAAAATATGCGGGCTTTTTCCCAGTCTGGAATTATTAATATCTTTTAGTTTTGCAAAAGGCCAATTAAATGAAAGAACAAATTATTATACTATTCTTTCTTATTTTAAATGTGTGTTTGGGATTCTATAATAAGGCATTTATTATGAAGATGATGTTATCAGATTGTTATTATAAAAATATTCTCTGTGGTTGTCATAGATCTCAAATTATCTTACCCAAAGTGTAATTTATGATGGAAACCTTAAACAATTGACATTCTCAAATAACTAATGTAGTATTGTATCATTTCTGAGACCTGTACTTCTAATCTGAAATAAAATGGCTCACAAAAATACAGTTAGCATACATGTTAATGAGTGATTAAGAGCTCCTCTATTAACTAAGAATTCCATTTTACAAGATGAGACTGAATAGCTGGAGAACATTTCATGTTCCACCAAGGCAGCCAGCCCACAAGGGACCTGCCCTAGGAAGCCCCTCTCATCCACTGGGGCCTATCCCAGAGGATCATTGGTAGCTCTAATATGTTGTGAGAGGAAGAGAGGAGACAAATCCCATCAGGTAGGATAAGCTTACATTATTCAGAGCTTAATATTTATAATAAATTCATAGGACCCTGAGATTATTGACTTTCAAGGAATAAGATTTTCATAATTTAAGGAGTCATGCAGGTTTTCAGTATTAAATGTAGCCTTACAAGTGGTTTTACATGAGAAGCTAAAAAGGACCAATTAACGGAGGTGATAAAAGAAGACACATCTATATTCTTATAATATGTGCCTGGAGGAAATCATCACATATGAATATTTTAAGGTTAAAAGTAGCACTCTATTCCTAAGCCAAAACAAAATTTTCATGTTTAGTCCAGAATTGAGAAAAATAACACATAATTTTTATATATGTATTTCTTATATACTTAGGGAATTTGCAAAAATTAAATTTTGATCTCTCCTCTCCTGCCACCAAACTAGAACCTCTGGGTAGTAAATATCCTCTATGTATCCAGTTTCTCTTGGTATCTCCAGACTGCATGTGGACAGTGTCACAAAAAGGTTCCTTATGGAAAATGAACTTTTCTGTCAGCACTCCAGAGCAGCCCTTGAGTACAGAAGGAAGCCTCCAGGTTGACAGACAATGCTTTCTTCTGCCAGGCTGTGTGGTCTGTGCTTTTGTTCTGCCATGTTCCATCAGAGCATTGGAAGAGGTTAACATATGAGCATCCCCCTTGTGTGAATCTCCATCACACAGTGTCACTTGAGTACCTGTGCAACATAGCCTGTGCATTTTTTTTTTATTGTGATACTGGGTATTGAACCCAGGACCTTATAAAAGCTACACAAGGGCTGTGCCACTGAGCTATATCTTCATCCCTTACTATTTGCATTATGAGACAGGGTCTTGCTAAGTTGCCCAGGCTGTCCTTGAACTTGGGGTCCTCCTGTCTCCAGCTCCTGAGTGAGTGGCTGGCATTTCAGGCGTGTGCCCACCAAGCCCAGAATATTTTTGAATAATATGAAAATAAACCCTCAGCTTGTGCCTGGTAGGCAGAAACTAGGAAGAACAAAAGCCCCAGAATAGACATAGCAATTCTGAGTGAAAAGAATAAAGCTGGAGGCATTGCAATACCTGGCTTCAAAAAATACTGCCAAGCCACAGTAACCAAAACAACTTGGTATTAGCATAAAAACAGACATGTAGAATACCAGAAAAGAATAAATAAAAGACACACAGACAAACCCACACAACTAATTATCTGATTCTTGAAAAAAGTGCCAAAAATGTATGCTGGAGAATAGACAGCCACTTTAACAAATGGTGCTGGGAAAACTGGATATCCATAGGTAAAAGATTGAAGTAGGTCTCTCTTGTTCATCCTGCACAAAATTCAACTCAAAATGAACCATACACTTAAGAATAGCACCAAAACCTTGCAAAAGCTAGAAGAGAACATTGGGGAAACACCTAACACTTAGATGCTGGCAATGACTTCCTGAATAGGATCTCTACAGATCAGAAAATAAAGCCAAGAATCAATAAATAGGATGGAATTTAAATAAAAGTCATCTGGACAGCAAAGGAAATGATGGGAAAAAATCTTTGTCAGCTTCAATTCTTACAGAAGATTAATATCTAGAGTATATAAAGAACTCAAGAAAGTTGAGACCAAAAAAATAAAATAACTGGTTCATTCAATAAACTGGCAAATGAATTAAGATACTTCTCAAAAGAAAAGTACAAATGACCAATGATTATATGAAAATATGTTCAATAACTCTAGCCATCAGAGAAATACAAATCAAAACTACACAGAGATTTTACCCCACTCCAGTAAAAGTGGCAATTCTCAAGAAGGCAAAAAATAAGTGCTGGTAAGGATGCAATGGATAACGAAAATGTGGTATATACTCAGCCATAAAGAAGAACAAAATCATTTCATTTGCAGGGAAATGGATGGAACTAGAGAATATTATGGTAAGTGAGATCAGCCAGTCTCAGAAACTCAAGGGTCATATGTTTTCTCTCAAATGTAAAAGTTGCAATGAAAATAAGAAACAAAAGGGACTTCAGACAAGTGAGGAAAGAGACTACTAGAAGAGTGTAAGTGGGATGGGGGCAGAAGGGAGGAGGGAGAAAGGAGACTTGATGAAGGAAACAGTTCAAATGATGCTATGTCCATATATGAAGGTATTAATGTCAATCTCACTAACATGTATAGGGGAGAGGGGTGAGAGCTAGAGGAATTGCACCGAGCTCCACGTGCATGTGTTCGTATCATGTCCAACCTCACTATGATATATAATTACAATGTGCCAATAAAAATATATTAAAAATGGAAAAGGAACCATTATACACTATTCATGGGCCACTATGAAAATCAATATAGAGATTTCTCAAAAGACTAGGGATAGAAACCATGATGTGATCCAGCTTTACCACTCCTTGGTATTTATCCTAAAAGCATTAAAGTCAGAATGCTATGGAGATAGAGGCCGACCCATGTGGATAGCAGTTACAATTCACAATTGCCATGTCATGGCACCAGTCGAGGTGCCCGATAAAGGAAGTGTGGTATATATAAACACTGGAGTTTTATTTAGCCATAAAGGAGAATGAAATTATGTCTTTTTTTTTTTTTCAGGAAAATGTATGGAACCAGAAAGCATCATGTTAAGCAAATAATCCAGACTCAAAAAGTCGAGGTTAATAAGTTTTCTCTCATATGTAGAAGGTAAAGAGAAAAAAAAGGGATTTCATGAAAATAGAGGAGGAGATAATTAGGGTAGAGGAAGGAGACCAAGGGGATAGAGGGAAGGCGAGGGGAGATACTTGGGGGTCTTGTCATATGCACACACAAATATGCTACAATGATATCCAGTATTCTATATGATTATTATATTCCAATAAAAAGTAAATAAAAGTTAAAACAACCCCATAGAGGAATTATTCCCTTAAATAATCAATAGTATGATTTTGCTCAATGTAAAAAGAGGCTGTATATAAATTCAACTTGAATCAAAGGAAATTTACAAACAGTTTATTTAATATATACTGTGTAATCCTAAATATCAATAATATAATATTTTATTTACTTAGATACCTTAGATACATACAATCTTTTCTTATAGAATATAAATAAGGGTTGGGAATGTAGCTCAGTGTAGAGCACTTGCCTAGCATGCATGAGGCCCTATACTGCAAAAATATTATATAAATTAAATGATTGAATATATATGTACCTTTCATATTATCATAGCTTTTTAACATTTTATTACAATTTTGGTAGTAAAAGAAATGTGTATAAAATGCAGTTGAAACTCAGAGTATGAGGTAAATCTGGAAGTCTTCATAAAGATGACAATGGGTAGGTGTGGTGGCACATGAATGTAATCTCAGTACTTGGGAGGCTGAGATAGAAGGATTGCAAGTTCAAGGTCAGTTTCAGAAACAACTAGACACTCAGCAACTTAAAGCATGTTTAAAAATTAAAAAATAAAGTAGGATTGAGGGTATAGTTTGGAGGTAGAATGACCTGGGTTCAATCCCTAAAACTATACACACACAAAACACACACACACACACACACACACACACACACACACACACACACACACACACCATTGATGTTAGGGTTTGAATGAAGAATAGGAGAATGAAAAGAGAAGAGGGCTTGAGATGACTAGGAGAAACAATAAATATTAAGCTAGGCATGACATATTCAGATATTAAGATATTTTGACTCTGGTTTTTGCCAAAACTGGTTAATGTTTGCCTGCAGCTAGCTTAGTTTTACAAAGTGATCACTTGGAACTGGAGCAGAAGACAATGAAGTATAAATTTGGAATGAGGAAACACCAGTCCACAGAGGTCTTCCTAAATTAATCACCACAGTAGACATCTTGGGCTCAGGCCCTGTGGGGACCCCAGAGGAGGATAGAGACTACATTTCAGAAGTGTCTGGTCAGGACCTGGAATAGAAGACCTATTTACTAACTGATGCCCCTCTCCATGGTCAGAGGTTTTCCCATGTGTATTAACTCATTTGCACTTGAAGGTTGGCTCATCTGTAGAATGGCTGAGTAGGACCACTGGGTTCCTGCTAGTGTCAAAAGGGTTGTTGGCAGAGAAGCCCTGTGGTGGTGAATTATTGAACTTTCTATTACTGTAACAAAATACCTGAGGTTACTAACTTATAAAATTTTTGTTTTGGCCCGCAGTTTTGTAGGTTCCAGTGCATGACTGAATGGCACCCTTGTTTTGGGCTTCTTGTGAAGCAGCATATGGTGGTGGGAGTGCATGATGAAGGAAAACCACCTCACCTCATGAACCAGGGAATGAAGAGAAAGAAGAGACCAAGGTCCCATGATCCTCTTTGAGGGAATACACCCCTTGACCTAGAGACCTCTCCCTAGGAATCACCTCCAAAAGACTCTACCACCTTTCAGTGGCACCAACCTGGGGACCAGCCTTTTAACACGTGGACCTCTCTGAGTGATGCTCATTCAAACCGTAGCAGAGGGTAAATTAGAGATATGCTTTGCAGTAGGGTGAGATGTTGTTAGGGTACACCTTAGCACAACTGGTTGCTGCAATAAAGCCTGGAGTAAAATATTAGACCAAAAGGATACGAGGCTAAGAAGAATCTGTGTCAACATGTAAGGTAAAAATAAGTTGTTTGATAGGCTGAAGTACATATCAGGGTATCAAATGAATATTTGGGTATAAATCCATTGAGAAAACAAAAGTTAGGTCATAAACATACTGCAAAGGACAACAAATGTGTTGTAAAAATATGCTTGATTCTGTAGCCAATGAAAAATAATCGAGGGTTATAAGATAAATGAGTAACTCAATTATATTTGTGGTTTAATAGATAATGCAGGTGTCAGTAGTAAGGGAATATTGGTGTATTTTGGCTGACACTAAATACAAAGGTATTGTATTTTGCTTTGTGCAAACTACAAAAAGGAAGGTACAAAAGGTGATCCTACCCTGACAGGTCTTACTGCATATTGAGAAAGACAATTCTATAAGCCATTACAATAAACTGGAATAAGTTTATTAAACTCTATTAAATTGGAACAGGTGACAGGAGGGCTACTCCATAGAGGATAACTCTATGGAGTTCAGAGAGGCTTTGGAAGAGAATTGACACTAAACTCACACTGAGGGGTTAAATAGAGAGAGGTGCTATGAGAAGGAAAGAGGAAGAGTAGTCCTGATAGAGGAACCAGAATACCCAGAAGAAACAGACAGAAATAAGCATGTTGCATCCAAGGGAACTGATGCACAATAGTTGAATGTGAGTAAGAGGTGCTGGGATAGATGCCTGGAGTGAGAGAGAGGAGCTCACTTGAGAAGGTGCAGATTTGAACAAATACCCAAGAATCACTGAACTAAGTGCACAAAAAAATGTTATCCTTTAGTATAAATAAGTTAACTTTAGTTAACATACTTATCCTTTAGTATAAATGTTAACTTTATTTAGGTCCAGCCTACATTTTCCAAGCAATACTTTGAGCATATTACTTTTGGTGAACAGATTAGAGCCAACTCTTCCAGCCGGGAACTCACCTTAGCAGGCCATGTTGCACTCTTGCGGAGTCACAGATCCATGTCACCACCACTGGGGTGGACACTTCTCTTTAAGGCTGGAATCTCATTGCACACAATGTATCATGGCCTTAGATTCTTAAAAATGATGCTACAATGTTTATAATAATAGCAGTAAGAAAATAAGAAAGTGATTCAAGGTATCACTCTTGCCCTAGCCTTCTTTAATTCCATATAACAAGCAGACCTTCCCTGACTTGTTTCATTATTTGTTTCACATCTTATTATTCCCAGGCATTTATGAACAGACCACACATGCTCTTTTCTTGGTGACTCTGGGTGTTTTATTGTCTATTCTCATCTTTTTGGAGAGAAAATTAAGGATGGCACACAACTAAAAAAGAGGAAACATCTATCTGCTACACGTTAGAAAAATTTGAGATGAACTAAGAGCTATACAGAAAAACAAGTTATTTGCTTTGCGTCATCTGTAATTTCCAAGAGCAAACATAATGCTCCAGGAATGTATGAAATGTATGTTACATGTGCTGGATTTGAGGTCACCTTCTTCCTTGTCAGAACACGACTTCTTGTCCTAAGTTCTAAAAGTTTAGAGGCCTGTGAAATACTTGGACAAGTTCCAAAGAAGAGCAATGAAAGTGATAAAAGATTTGAAGGCTAATACCTTTGAGGGAAGACTAGAAGTACAAGAATTATTTCTCCTCTAAATGAGAAGTCAGAGGTAATTTAATAATCTTCAAGTATATGAAAGTTTTTATGCATAGAGCAACAGTGTCCAAATCTAGAGAAGATTGAGGAAAGAGATCTGGATAAAGCAAAGAAACCCTGTTTGGGTAGAGGGTTGTTATATGTTGACGCTAAGAATTTCACTACAGAAGCTCCTTCTTTTGAGGCCCAGGAGACTGGATATTATCTAGGAGCGAGGTGTCATGTTCTGTCTGCATGAACACTGGGGTAAAATAAATGACTTCTAAGAATCTCTAAATTCCATAGTTTTCAGGTTTTTAAAAGGTCTTCCATTTGAGAGGACTCTGAGGGCAAATAAATTATTGGCCGAGATTTTATTCTTACACTTTCTTGAAATGGGAGCACATCCTAATCATTATTGGTAATATCTGCAACCAGAATTTCAGAAACTTCTATCATATTATCAGATTTGAAATCTCTCTCATGCACGATACTTTAAAAAATATTCCTATTTTTATATTCCGTAGGTCATCTGTATTCCACTTATCTCCCTACACTCTGATAAGATATTGTACTGAACCATCCCAGCCTTTCCTTTTCAAAACTGAGCATGATAAATATATAATCTAATACTTCAGTTGAAATAAACATTATTCCATTTTGGGAGCAAAATCTATGCATAGAGACACCTGCATGTTTTTGGAAATATAGTAAGTTATAATTTTATGACAGACAGCAGCATAGCATTCCATTTACAATCTTTTTAGAAAGGTGGATGATAACAGAAGCTAGGACAATACAATAAAATACTATGTCTGCAATAAAAAATCAGACTTCACTCTCCTGAAATGGGCTCATGCAGATCACTATATCTCTGTTTACGGGGAATTTTAAGATAGTCACAAAACAAAACTGCCAAGCATGAAAGAATAATTCCTTTAACAGCTGTTCAGTAAGGTCAAAAACACGGAAACTATTGAAGGTTACAAAAGTATAGTTAGCACTCTTGGGAGTTTAGCTCCCTTACAACAGAGATTTCAAAATCATCCTTTGGTCCCACCTGCCTGATATGAGACTGCCGATCATTTTTTATAAGATTTTAGAAACTTGGGATCAATTCTGTCATTTGACTTGCCGCCTCATGCCATCATGACTGAGGAGAGAGAGTTAATAAATAAAAGCATAGATGTCTCTGATGCTTAGTTCAAAAAAGAAACAAACATGGATCAATAAGGACAATCTGACACCAATATCCTAATTTCTGCCCACGCAATTCATCGGCAGTAGGAAGGCTATTGTATACAGCCCCAAAAAGCTGCTCTCCAAATGCACTATTGACAAAAAGCTGGACATAATAAGAAATTAAATGACGCTGAATAAATACCGATACTGAGGGCTAGAAATCAAAACTATATTTGGTGAAAGTAACCAAAAAAAAAGAAAAACAGATCAAAATGTCATCTTATGAAACATTGCTATTTTTGTGGTTCATGGCTCCAAAATTAAAAATAAACTCAGGCCAATGCTGGATTTGTTTCTTTTCTAGGATTTAATTTGAATAGATTTTTTTCTACTTTTGTATTTATAGAGCTTTCCCTGTCTTATTTTTTCACACCAAGTTTTATTTTATTTCTTTAAAAAAAATCTCAATGAAAAAAAAAATTCTCAATGAAACCCAAGTTTTATGAAATAATAGGAATTAGGTAGTTTTAACATTGAATTCCTTCATGGAACTTCCAATGTAAATGCTTTTTTACAATTCTGCTTAAGAGTAAAGAGTGGTTAAAATAGAAATTAGTATAAACCAGTGGATTGTGACCACAAACATAATATTTATCAAGATGACATGACTCTCATATTGTCTTAGGACCATACCCTGATGCCCAAAGAGATGTGGGTAATGGGTAGGAGCTCCAAGACATCATTGTGATGCACTCTCAATTTCTTCTGCCTCCCTGAGACAATCCATCTTAAACTGACTCTCCATTACTCCCATTATTTTCTTTTTCAAGTACCTAGCAATGCCTTTCTTTGTCCTTTTCCACAGGAAAAAAAAAACATATTCCACACTTTCAACTAGAATTACTTATAATTTCCTTTTTACCATAATCTCTGAAACACACCCATTTCTTTTAACTTAATATATATAATGCAAGCAAGTGATTTCGAGCCCTCCAGTCTTTTCAAAGGTTGTTCTTTATTTAGTATCCAATTAAAATCTTCAAGTGTCCATCCAACATACAGCAGCATGCCTGGGGCCCACCCTCCAATGTGTCTGAATATTCCCAATGTGTCTGATGTTCCCCTATCCGCCCCCCCCCCGCTCCCATTTCACACTCTGAGGAATACTTGACATCCTTCCATGTGGTGAGCTGCCCTCTGACTACAAGCCTTGTCAACTCCTGCTTTCTCTTCCTCTTTCACTCAGAGAGATACCCAATGAAAGTGACAGCATATTGAAAATTGCTAGTGTTGGTGTCTCGTGGCTCTCTCTGTTTGTGTTAGTTTCTTAGGTTACCAAAGTCCCACAAACTGGGTGATTAAAATGACAGAAATGTATTGTTCTGAAGAATGGAAGTCCCAAACCAAAGCACTGCAGGGCCATGCTCTCTCTGAGACTCCTAGGGGAGCATCCTTCCTTGCCTCTCTCTAGCCTCTGGTGCTGTTCCTTGGTTGGTACTGACAACATTTCAGTCTCCATCTCCATTGTTACATAGTGTTCTCCCTGTGTGTCTCTGTCTTTAAGTGGTACTCTTCTCTTTGTGTCTCTACCTAAATTTCCCTCTTCTTTAAAGGACACCAGTCACGTTGAATTAAGAGCCCAACCGAAGCCTGCAATTCCAGTACTTGTGAGGCTGGGATAGGAGGCTGAGAGTAAGACCCTGTTTTAAAATAAAAATAAAAAGGGGGCTGTAGGTTTAGCTCAGAGATAGAATTCTCCTGGGTCCAATTCCCGATACAAAAAAAAAAAATAGCCCTACCTAGTTCAGCATCTTAACTTCCTTCTGTGACAACCATATTTCCAAATAATATCACACACTCTGAGGTATTAAGGGTCAGGGAGTCAAGCATATCTTTCTGAAAGACATAGAAGATGCCTCCCTGTCTGTCTTCCTATGGTTCAGCCACACCATTCTTCCATTCTTGGGGCCTATTCCACCCTCTCAGTAACTAAATAAACCCTCTTTCTTAAGAGTTTCTAAGTCCTGGCCCTCTCCTCTTTTCAGTCTGGATTGATTTGATGATTTGGTTCATAGAACTCATTAGTTGGCATAGGATGTGTTGTTATTGAAGACTTTCTTTTTTCACATTTATTATTTGATTCTGTTTTCTATGTTTTCTTGAGTCTTTGTGTTTCCTCTAATGAAAATGGATATATTTTTCTAATGGTTATCTCTTTAAGTACTTTATAAGAGCCTTAACCCACTGCTTCTCCAGACAATATCTGTGGACTACCTGTTACAAACAATGAAGATTTAATGAATTTCCATTTCCTCTTCTCTTAGTCTTCCACTTCACCATCAGATTTTAGCTTATTATTAGACTTGTTTGATATCCTTTTTCCCTGTACATACACTCATGCCTCTATTACTTGATGTACCCTTGATGAAGTCTTTTGACCCCAATTTATAAAAGATGAGATGTTCAATATATGTATACTATCTCTTCATTCTGTCTCCTTGTCTCAACTATTGTTAATTCTACATTGAGTTTATAACTTTAATAACCTGTTTTGTAATGCTAATTCCCGTATTTGCTTTAGATGTAGTCCTGGACTGCAACAGGCCAGCTGCTGCCTCAGTTTCTTTTTCTGCCGATCAACTGGGAGCTGAAAATAAGACAAAAACAATACGGCGCCACACCACACACGCACACAGACACACATCTTGCAAGGGGAAACAATGTTCAACTTTATTGAGCAACCTTTGTGATATAAATACTGAGGGCTGACCTTGAGTACCCTCACAGACCCCAAAACCCAGATGGTGCAGCATCAATCAGGTTCTGGAGAAACATTTGTTATTCATATCTTATCTAAATGGGAGAAAACAAAGGCATGGGTCATGAACCTTGAAGCACTTGAGTTTAGGGAAGTTAAGCAGCCATCTTAGCTCCTCATGTCTTTTTGCTTTTTATATAAATCTTTTTGCTTCCCACACTGGACTTAAACACACTCACAAATAACTAACCAGCATTCTGCAGTAGTTCCTTCTTCTTCATTTTGGCATCTAAGGCTTGCCATTATTTCTGGGATACTTTATTAAAATATAATTATTATTTTCTATAATAACTTCCCTGTCTGCTCTCTTAGCTTCCTGAGGGACACTAACTATGCATATGTTGTATCCTCATTCTCTATTTCCTGTCTTTTATTTCTGTAGTCACTTTTAACTCCTAGTTCATTCACATTTCATCAAATCTTGAAATCCATGCCCCATGTTGTGGCTTCAGCAATGAGCATTCTCCTGTCTACTGCTTCTAGCACAATCTTTATTTCTGATTGGTTGTTTTGTTTTTCTTCTACATTTTCCCCCCTTACTTCTGCCAGCTCATGTTTCATTTACATCTAGTGTCTGGGGTTTTTTCCTCTTTCTCTCTAACTTGAGAGCCAGCCTCATAGAGATGATTTTCTGCTTTAGGGACTTAAAATATTTATGTCACGTGGTTTACTCATAGTTTTCATATGTTGCATAGCAATTATTTCTGATGAGAAGTTTTTGTTTTTCATTGTTGTCCCTCTCTTTTTCCTTTTCCTTTTCATCTTTTTACCTAGACAGCATCTTTGTATAGATTGTGAACTACTGTTTTACATAGGATTCAATTTTGAATGAGATGAGTTCTTCCTAAATTGAGTGAAGTCGTGTCGGGGATTGAGGGTGGACAGAGCCAGGTTCCAAGTATTAGGAGTACTTCTAATGACATAGAGTTGTATTGGGAATAAGTTGTTTTTGCTTTTCTTTCTCCTAACCAACAAGATCAATAGCTGTAGTGTTTACTACAGTGCCAATTTCCTCTCTCCTCTAGCCTGACTCACCAACAGACAGCAACATGCAAACAAAGGATACCTTTGTGTGGGTCTTCTATTAGATCCACCTGCCTGCTTTTCCTTGACACCAGACTGGGTCTTGGGAAGCAACAAGAACCAGCTGAACACCCAGTTCCTGTTTTTCCAAACAACATAATGTCACTTTCTCCCTCAAAGCAGGCTGCTGTTTTGAAGAATCGTGCCTGTCGCCTGCTTTTCAAGATCTGCACCCACGGGCCTCATTTCTCAGCACGTGCCTGCACTCCTGTTTGACCTTCTCTGTACCTGGCAGCTATTCCGTCTACACTGCAGCATAGGTTACAAAGGTCTTCTAATTGCATCAAAGACTGAGGGTGTTTTTTCTCTTTCAGTGTCCTGTCATCCTTATTGTTTGGGAGTTGTCATCAAAAGTCCAAGGGAGAAACACTATTTCTATGCCATTATTACTTAAAATCCAAATTATAGGTTAGTCTCTTTATTTTATTTGAAATTTTATTTAACCCTTATTTTTTTAAAGGAAAAACCACAGAGATGAGAAAACTGAGAAACTATATTCAAAGAAATTAACCAGGGTTATGTTGTAGCTCATACGGGACAAGCTTTCTCTTGTTCTACTTCTTAAACTCAAAGAGCTTGCCACTATATCATGCTTTGACATAGCATTAATGGTAGATTTGACCTTATTTCCAAGAAAATAAACATTAAATCTGGACTTTCAATGTTCTAAGAAGCTCACATTTAATTTCATGCTTGAAAATACAGTTTCTATGAGATTTCAAAAGTTTGGAATAATAAATGCTTCTCCAGTGATCCTTTTATGCATATCCTATTTACCATCAGAAGATGATCCAGTTAAAAGATAATTAATATGAAAATTCCTGAATGATTACTACATTTGCTTGAATCTATTTCATTGAAAGAGAATTTATGTCTAGATCATCTATATAGCATCATCTGCTAACACCTGACTTCTTAAAACTATTAAACTAGAGTGTAATGTCACTTTCATAGTATATACTGCTATCTCCTTTTTTCTTTCTGGTGAATATGAAAGGGTAAATATGTGATGCCCACATTTAGATAGATTAAGATGTAAGAAAAAAGCCTAATCCCAATCAAGAAACCCAGAACTGTATTGCCTTAAAACTGTAATTTTAAAAAACTAATGAAGCTAGGTGTGCTGGTGCACGTTTGTAATCCCAGTACTTGGGAGGCTGAGACAGGAAGACTGCAGGTTCACGGCCAGCCTCAGCTATTTAGTGAGGCCTTCTTCTACTTAGTGAGACCCTGTTTCAAAAGTATAATGAATAAAAAAATAGGACTGAGGGAGTAGCTTGGAGGTAGAATGCCCTTGGGTTCAATCCCCAGTGCCGCAAAAAAATCAAAATAAAAAAGCTAATGAAAACATTCCTGATTGCAATTTCAAAGACATGTACGGGAAGGCAGAGGGAGAGGGCAGCACCCAGAGAGTTGTGTGCATGTATGTTTCTATCAGGTACCCCAATTTGATGTATAGTTACAATGCACCCACAAAATTATGAAAAATGCTTTTGTAGACTCATTTGCATTTTTTGACAAAATGTTAAATATTCTTATACTGCTATATTCAATAAAACCTGGACTTTGGGGCATGCATATCTAGGGTTTACTCACATACATACCACTAAAGTCAGTAAGAAATATTGTCATAGATATTAACCTTGCAAGATCTTAGAGACATCTGAAGACTTAGGCACAAGTATTGTTATAAGATAGCTTCTTTTAACATGTTCTAACTTTTCTCTCACTGTTACCTATGCTGCCAGTTGTGAGTGGGCAAATATATTTTAGCTTCTTAAAACCCCTTTGTTTGAGAGCAGAGAGAGAACAGTGACTTGGCCTGCTACAATTGTTTTTTCAGTTGGCATAGAGTTTTAATTATTCTGTGATACATCACAAGATATAATAGATCACACAGTAACCACATTGTTCTCCAGCTGGGGGACTTTGTTGTCTACCCTGGTTTCTGATTAGGCCGGGTGTTCAGCTGTTTCATAAATCTTCTACCTTGCCTCTGTAAGTCTCTTACTAGTATGTTTCTTAATACAATCTGACAATGAATACAATAAGGAGATCAGACACTTATATTAAAAATAAAAATAAATGCTAATGATGATGTGGGAAAATAGAAAATCTTCTGCACTGTTGGTGGGATTACAAATTAGTAGAATCACTGTGGAGATCAGTGTAGAGATTCCTCAGAAAAATGGAAATGGATCCACCATATAATACAGCTATACCAATCC
>PVLC010020147.1:0-29627 GCA_004027655.1 Graphiurus murinus | reverse complement strand
TTTTTTTTTTTTTTTTTTTTTTTTTTTTTTTTTTTTTTTTTTTTTTTTTTTTTGCGGTACTGGGGATTGAACTCAGGGGCATTCTACCTCCGAGCTATACCCCAGCCCTATTTTTTATTCTTTATTTTGAAACCGAGTCTCACTAAGTTACGGAGTGCCTCACTAGGTAGCTGAGGCTGGCCGCGAACCCGGATCCTCCAGTCTCAGCCTCCCAAATGCTGGGATTACAAGCGTGCGCCACCACGCCCGGCTACTTAAAATTATATTTTAAAATTACAATTTGATTGCCAGTTTATAAACCATACCTTATATTACACAGAATTTATTTTTAACAGAGAAAGAGATCTAATAGGGCAAACTTACTGTTTGGCTACAAGATGAAATTCTTACTTTGGGTAGGGGATTTGACAGGGAAAAGCTGATAACTATGGAATGCCAGATAGGATCCAACTACACAAATTAGCTTAAGGTTGGGGCTGATTGTTTTGTTCCTTAGTCATTTGAATTTTTAGTTGTTTAGCAACACCTTAACATAAAAATTTTATTAGCCATCTTAAAAGGTAATTATTAGGTGTTCTTAAGTGATGTAGTTTCTGCCCTACACCACACGAACACTTCTTTACAGGTTACCTATCACTTAATGGTATTGCCAAGCTAAGCTATTTTTAATACTAAAATTTAAAAATATTGATTGGTACATTTCTATCATCAAAAAGATATTTTCACATTCTCATTTTAATTATTTTGATAATATTTTTAACCCATGATAGTCAGCTAATGAGTTCTTCCAGCATATTACCTCTGTGTTAGTGAAGACAATATTCCTGCTATAAAAGTGTCCAATGCTCTTTTAATTTACGACAGCATGGCAAATACAGAAATTTCTTCTGACCAGTAAAAATGTGATTAAATGAAAATAACCTTCCTTGTACCTTGAGTATTCAACCAAAATGAGTTTCAAAATTAACATTTTGACCTTTGAAAACATAATGTATAGTCCAAATGAATGATATTACATTTCATTATGTGATATTTATTATCTGAAATGTTTTTAAATAGGCTTGATAAACTAATAAGAACATGAAAGATTAAAGCTTTTAGCTGAGCACAGTGGCACACATCTGTAATCTCAGTACTTGGGAGGCTAAGACAGGAGGGTCTCAGGTTTGAGGTCAAAATAAAAATAAAAAGAGCTGGGGTATAACTAAGTAGTGGAACAACATCCCTGGTCAATCCCCAGCACTGTAAAAAAATTAAGGCTTTTTAGTGAATTATATCAAAGAAATTAGCCACATTGTTCTTTGAAACAGAGGGGAGGAGAAGTGTCTATATGTTTTGAATTTGAGTATATATTTTTATGTGTCTAAATATATATAATATGTAAAATATATTTTTTTAAAATTAACCATATCTCTTTCACATTATAATATGAAAATCAGTGGTTAACACTATTTTTTATCATGAAACCAAACAAGAATTTCTAACTTTGTGGAGATTATGGTTTCCTTCTTATAGAGAATATTGTATTCTTGAAACGGGACATATATGTGATAGAAGAAATTATGCTGATTTGGTTAATATTGTTGCTTTGTTGAAAAGATAGAAAAAATATGACTTAATTTTTTTCTCCTCTCAAGTAAAATCATTGTACCTGGAAACTTTGTGCTACCAAAAAGTTTGTAATGATAGCCCAGAAAAAAAATAATGCTCTGTAAAAAGTTAGGCCAATGACTGGTTTGACATCTTTATTTCTGTAAATTTGAAGGGATCATATTTTCAGTGTGCTCTTTGTAGTCTCCCATATTAAAACAGAATGATTACATTTATATTATACTAAGGACTATTGTCACTGTTTCATATTGGTTATTTTTGTTTTTCCAGATGGGTGCATGTTTTTCAAAAGTTTTTAATGGGTGTCCCTTAAAAATTCACTGTGCATCATCATGGATAAACCCAGATACAAGAGGTAGTACCATGTGTTTTTATTTGTTATCTTTCTAAATGTTTTTCAACTGGGGCTATGAAAGCGTTTGATTTAATTCATTTTCTGAATATGTTTCTGGAAAAAAGGTTTTGTTATAATTTTTTTAATTTAAAGTAAATATAGCTGGGCGTGGTGGTGCACACTTCTAATCCCAGTCCTTGGGAGGCTGTGCCAGGAGGAATGCAGGTTTTCAGGCAGCCTCAGCTACTTGTGAGGCCATCAGCAACTTAGTGAGACCCTATTTCAAAGTAAAGAATAAAAAATAGGACTGGAAGTGTAGCTCAGAGGTAGAATGCCCCTGGGTTCAATTCCCAGTACCACCAAAAAAAAAAAAAGAGTTAAAGTAGATGTTTCCCCTTTACTGTTATCAGTATTTGGGGTAGCACCTAACATAAAAATGTCACTAGAGTATATCAATATAATAAAACTATATACTTTATGCCACCCTGACCTCCTCTAGAAATATTTCCTCTGCTGCTGCACAGTGGTATAGTATGTTTATTTTTTTTTAGACAGCCTTTTACCAACTGAGGGCCCAGGGTCTAGTAACCACTTTAGACGATCTCTAACTTTAATCAGAAGTGTTGCCTTTAGACACTGAGTATCCCTTGCTATATCTGTATCTTAATACCTCTGTGTCTTTCTATTGAAATATATACTTAGAAACATACATGAACTTTTATATGTGTGTGTGTGTGTGTGTGTGTGTGTGTGTGTGTGTGTGTGTGTATAAAAATAGACATGTTCTTATCAAAGCTTCTAAAAATCCAAGATGGGTACTTTTGTTTCACAGAGAAGGAAACCGATATTCAGAGAGATTTATTGTTTTACAGCCAAGATAGTAGAGAACTGCAATTTTTGAACCCACTTCTGTCTTACCACAGATCTCATGGTAATAAAGCTGCCAATACTAATCCTAAATGCTGGGCAGTTTAGGAGTTCTCTTAACATTCTGAGTTCTTTTATCATAACTTTGAAACAGATCAGACAGGACCATGGCCAGGCTTCTTTTGAGTGCCCTAGCAGGTATCTTAATTTTAGTTAACCTTTTAATAGGCTCTGGTCAGATTCTGTTTTTTGTTTTTGTTTTTGTTTTTGTTTTTTTCAGTTAGTGCCTATAATAATAGTCTGGGAAAATAATATTCTCTAAAAATATTTTGTATTCATATTGCTAGTCTTTTTTTTAAATTAATTAATTAATTTTTTTCAGCATGGATTTTTTATACATTTCTTGAGTACAACAGGGTACATAGACATTTATGACATATCATTCATTGTCAGATCACAAATAGCACCACTTCTTCGTTTTACATGTATAGCCCACATTCTTAACATAGCTTGGTAAAGCAAACTTTCTAGAGTCATAAAACCATACTCCTTTAGGGTTATATCTTTACTTTCCAAGAAGTAGGAGGGTCTTTCATCTACGCATCCCAGGAGCAATCTCCAGACTTCGAGACGCCAATGTAGCCATAGCAGAAGAATCAGTATAATTGCTCATATATGCAGATAGCAACTGCCAGGGGGGAAAGGGGCCAGCTGGGCTCCCACAACTCCCCCGCTTTTATTTTAAAATGCACAAAGGACTGTGCCTGTCTCAGGTCGTTTCCTACCAGGTGCTTAATCTTACCCGTCATGGGGTCTCGATGAGTCATTCATTGAGCCCTGTCTTAGGTTGATTTGCCCTGTGCTAGTCTTGATTTATATTCTTTAAGTCAATTATATGTGATCCTTCCTTCAGAGAGTTTTAGGGAAAGTAGCTGCAGATTCTTCCAAACAGTAAGAGTAAAACAAGCCACTCCTTAAACCCTCCTGATATTTACATATAATTCAGTCATTAGAGTGTCTAACCTCTTCTTTGCATTAAAAGTATTTACAGTAATTCCTTTCTTCATATATTAACATATGTACTGAATTTTAGACTATATAAGTCCTTTTTAAAGTATCTTATTTATTAAAGTCAGTTATTGCAGTACTTTTATTATTACAGATCAGTACTTGATATTTGGTGCCGAAGAAGGGATTTATACTCTTAATCTTAATGAACTTCATGAAACATCAATGGAGCAGGTATGTTATTTTGAATATTATTTTATCTTTTAGTTTTAAAATTATTATAAGTAGACACTAGACTAGAAATAATTTTAGTCTTATTATTTGATGCCTCTTTCTTTTTTTTTTCATGGAGCATGTTCTACTTACCAGATATTGAAGATCGGTTCACAGGAATAGTCCTTACTCTTGAGAAGTTCACGATATATGAGGAAAAACAGACATGCAGCTCAGTAACTACAGTGCTTAGGGTTAGTTGTCAGGCTAGGAACAAGTACAGGTTACAGCCACAAGAGATAGATGTCTCCAGTACCTTCTCTGAAGAGATGAAAAAGGGGTGTTTCGAGATCAGCCTTAAGTGACAATGAGTAGAAATTTACAACCAGGCAGAAAGAGAACACACATGACTGTGGAGCTGTGAAGCAGCATGGCAAGTGTGGGGCACGATGACTGGACAAGTTCACTTGAGCACAGAAGAGTGAGAGTAGATGGAGCTGGATAGGTCAGTAGATGCCAAACCCAGAGCTGTGTGTATGTACTGATCCTCAGCTCTGTGGTCTAGAAATATCTGCTGTGTGGTGGGAGATGAGGCTAGAGTCTATGATCAAAGGGGAAAGAAGCGTGGAGTCTGGGCAGAGATAAAGAAGACGGGAACAGAAAAGGTTTGGAATAATTGTATGGGACCAGTTTTGATTGTTACGTGACTTGGAAAAGCTTTTGTCATTTAGTACCTGGAAACCTGCAAAAAATGTCAAGTGGCTAAGCTAGGGTACGAGTCCAAGCCAGCTGGCCCAGAGTCCAAGTCCCTAGCTACTTCACCATGCTGCCTTGCCTTCTTGTGTGTGCTTGTAGAGAAACATCTGACCTGAGAGTGGCAGATGGCCAGATTGAATAGCCAGGTCAGTATGGAGGCTTAGGAGAGGGCTTGGTCTCCTGAAGGTTCCAACTTGAGCCACTGTGTCTTAACAGTCCTGGGTGCAAGACAGTGTAGTTTTCAGAGAGGATGCTGGTTTAAGAATAATGGTTCGTTAAGATTAGCTAATTCTCCTTTATTGATATAAGTTGGTTATAAGTAAAATGGACAGAAAAATCTATAATTTTTTCATAACTAAAAATTTTTATCTTTTCCCAATTTTTTTAAATCAGATTTTTCTAACAAGATCCTAAGCTATATGACATATTGTAAATCTTTTTTAATCTGGAACTGATATACAGGGAAGTGGCTAGAAAGTACATAAAAATAAGTGAAAAGGATATTGTTATTTATAATAACTTGTAAATAAGTAAGCCAATGGTAGTAATATTTTTATTGAATATAAAGAGATAACCAAAATAATATTATTGGTAACAATATCAGTTATAAGGACAAAGTCCACAGTGTGCACAGGTGAAGTAATAAGCATTTATCAGCATGATTGAAGGAACACATCAACCCCACCCAGCCCCAGTCTGCAGTAACTTCTCTTCTTAGTTGCTCTAGCACTTGAAATTACACTACTAGAGGCTATTTTCTGATTAAAACAATCTCCTTCAAGGTGAAATTTTCCCCTCCCAGAGGAAGCCTTTGAGAGTAGAGAATGAGTGTATGTGAAATCCTGAGGTTTTTTTCATCTTACTGTGAAACCGATTGTTAGGTTGATTTTCTCTATACTCTAGGGGAAAGAAACTGGGTGGCATGAGACTTCTAGATAGGGGACGATGCTGAAAGGTGAGAAAAATGACATAAAATAGGATTCTGATTTTGTTTTATTTATTTTATTTTATTTTATTATGTGTGTGTGTATGGTGCTGGGGATTGAACCCAGGGATATTCTACCTCCGAGCTACATCCCCAGACCTATTTTTCATTCTTTTTATTTTGAAACAGGGTCTCACTAAGTTGTTGAGGCTGGCTGTGAACCTGCGATCCTCCTGTCTCAGCCTCCCAAGTACTGGGATTACAAGCATGCGCCACCATGACCGGCTAGAATTCTGATTTTAAAGTTTTACCTGCTTTAGTACTTACAGCTAAATAACACTTCTTAATTACTCATGCACTAGACACTCTTCTAAGTGCCTTCCAGGAATGTCTTGTTCATTATCATGCAACTCTATGAGGTGTAGGGGTCCCATTTCACATATAAGAACACTGAAACACAGAGACTTGTAAATTACCCAAGGCCACAATAGTCTTTGAGAAAGTAGATATATGAATTTAGGCAGACTACTGAATCTGCCCTTTTTAAATGTCATTTTCTATTATTAAACTGATATTTCACCTGGAGCCTAACTTGCCAAAGGAAGTAGGCACTAACGATCTAGAAAAGCTTTAATTTTAAAAAATATCCTCAAAACTGAAAATTCAAAATGAAATCTAATACTTAGTTAAAACTATACATAAATACCCTTCCATTATCCCTCATTGGTAATGTGAAAGGTACTTGTGCCTTGTCTTGGTGCTTTATATGTGCTTATAAGCTAACTTAAAAATCTAATTGCATAATAAACCATATATTTGTTACTAAAGGAATACTTTTTAAGTATGTATTTCTATGAAAACAAACCCAGTTCATCAGTGAGTTAAATAAAAATCACCTTTGTGCTGCTCTTAAGGACTTTAGCTATGTGTCTGGAATATGTGGTTGTCCCCTTCTCTGCCTAGTTTTCTCAGTAAAGCCAGTCAGTTTCCAATTTGGTTAGGAATTTTTTATGTAGGAAATATGTGTTGATATCCTCTTAGTTTGAGACACAACTAGCTATATATAGACACATGTTAAAAAATTTCAAACTACATAGCAATGCCACAATTTACTTTTTGGGAGAAATAGGGTACTTTATGTGAGTACATTTTCCAAATGAAAATGAAATGAATTTTCCAAATGAAATACAAGTAGTTAGATTTATTTTGATTATTTAAATTATATTAATGTCAATTTTATTTTTTTCTTTTCCCTTTTATTATTACATTTTTCTCTTTCAGTTATTCACGTTCATCATTATAACTTCATGTTTTAATTAAGTTAATATCCTTAGAGGCCTTGATGTGTTTCCTCATTGATCTCTATTCTCTCTGTTTCCTGTCCTTATCCCAATCTGTTTTAGAATCACCTATAGGAATTGCCAGAGCAAACCCAGCAACCAAGCTTGTTAAATCAGGATTCTCAATTATATGTATATCAGTGACTAGCAACTTTAGTTTGCATCAAAATCTCCAAGAGGTTCTGGTTAAAACATAGATTGCTGAGCCCACTTTCAGAATGTCTGTTTCAGTAGGTATGGGGTGCGGTCTAAGAATTGACATTTCTAGCTTATGCTCAGGGGATGCTGATGTTGCTGGTGCAGGGACCACTTTAAAAACCACTAATATTTATAATGGAATGCCTTCATGAGAGCAGCTATTTTCTTCCTTTGAAATAAATTTTCTTTGCCCTGAGTACTAAACATTTTCAGACTTCCAGAGGTACTTCTCAGTTCTTACATACTAGTTTTCAGCAGTGAATTCCGTGTGTATGTGTGTCCTTTGTGTTTAATGAGTTTTTATCATATTCTCTCAGCCTTCTTTCCCCTCCATACTAGGTTTTGATGTCGTATGTTCACTATACCCACCATGATCTTTTTATCTATATCTTACATGCATGCACATATACTTAAATACATTTTAGGGGGTATACACAAGAGAATCTTAATTATTCAACCCAGAGCCATAATAAAGGAATAAGTTTTGTTTGAAAATGTTTTTATTCCCTACATATTGGGGGGGAGGGTTACTTAGTCCTCATCATAAGGATGACTTGAGCTGATCATACCATGTTTAAGCTGAATTTATATTGCTGATATTTTTCTCCTCCACAAATGTGTATGTATGTGTATGTGTATCATCTTGATTTAAATGTTTTACAAAATGAATTGCTACTAAAAATAATTTACTTTTTAATGAACTAGTCTATTGATATGACAGTTTACATGTATTTACTTTATAATATAACATGTGTACATATTTACATTGCTGTTACATATTCTCCTTTGTACTTTTTTTTTTTTAATCAGCTATTCCCTCGAAGGTGTACATGGTTGTATGTAATGAACAATTGCTTGCTATCAATATCTGGTAAGTCTTAGTTTTTATATATCTTAAGATTGTTATGGCTTGTTATTTGCTCTTACAGTATATTTATTTTCTTCACAGGTAAAGCTTCCCAACTTTATTCCCATAATTTACCAGGGCTTTTTGATTATGCAAGACAAATGCAGAAGTTACCTGTTGCTATCCCAGCACACAAACTCCCTGATAGAATACTGCCAAGGTAACTATATGTTTAATTATGTTTTCATCCTTAAGGATAATATTGCTAATAAATCATTCTAATAAATACTTAAGCTAGAGAAACTGAAAGTAAACTCAGGTGGGTTAATCAAAATCATGTATAATGAAAAATCACAAGTAATAAATTTTATCAAGGATTTATATATCATTCCCTTGTTCTAAAATTGCTCTACTTTATGCTTTCTATCTATATTAAACATTTTCTCTGAGTTTTTAATTCTGTCTTTACTACAAAGTTAATACTAATATTTTTCCTATAGTCTTACATGACATATAATGCCTTTGCATTTCCATACTTGTGTTTTTGAAAGAATCGTTTCTAAACCTAGAAAATAAAAAATGATTTATTGAATAAATAGTTTTGTATTTGGAGATAATTACTTACAATTTGAGGGGTTTTTGCTTTTGTATATTTAGGAATTTTAAATTTTACTGTGCTTGTGTTTATTATAATAATTGGTCCTTATTTTTTGACTAAAAGGTCTTCTAAGTCTGGTATAAATTGTATTTTACAAAAATTTTATGCTGGGTTCATAAAGAATAAAAAAAAATAGGGATGGGGGTATAGCTCGGAGGTAGAATGCCCCTGAGTTCAATCCACAGTACTGCAAAAAAATAAAATAAAATAAAATAAATTTATAATATAGCAATTGTTCCTTTATAAGATTAGTTGTAAAACGAACAATATAAAATCCTAGCTTTCAAATACTTTAAGAATCTGTTGTTCTCAGCTGCAGAGTTATGTATATCTAAGATTTGCCCCTCTGTGTATAAAATATGTTTTAAACCGATAATAACAGATACTACATTTGATCTCAGCCAAAAGGCCAAGAAGCAATCCCCCCCCCCCCCCCGTTACTGGGGATTGAACCTAGGCGCATTCTACCTCTGAGCTTACACCCCCAGCCCTATTTTTATACTTTATTGAAACAGGGTTTCACTAAGTTGCAAAGGACCTCACTAAGTAGCTGAGGCTGGCCCGGAACCTACAATCCTCCTGTCTCAGCCTCCCAAGTACTGGGATTACAAGTGTGCACCACCACACCTGGCTAAAATATTTTTTAAAAAATTAACCTTTTTTTGAGCCAGGCGTGGTGGCGCACGCTTGTAATCCCAGCATTCGGGAGGCTGAGACTGGAGGATCCGGGTTCACGGCCAACCTCAGCTACCTAGTGAGGCACTCCGCAACTTAGTAAGACCCTGTTTCAAAATAAAGAATAAAAAGTAGGGAGCCGGGCGTGGTGGCGCACGCTTGTAATCCCAGCATTCGGGAGGCTGAGACCAGAGGATCCGGGTTCGCGGCCAGGCTCAGCTACCTAGTGAGGCACTCCGCAACTTAGTAAGACCCTGTTTCAAAATAAAGAATAAAAAATAGGGCTGGGGGTATAGCTCAGAGGTAGAATGCCCCTGAGTTCAATCCCCAGTACCACAAAAAAATAAAAGTAGGGCCAGGGGTATAGCTTGGAGGTAGAATGCCCCTGAGTTCAATCCCTAGTACCGCAAAAATAAATAAATAAATAAATAAATAATAAATACATAAAAATTAACCTTTTTGATGAAAATCATGTAAAAATACTTTGCATGCTTTTCTGTTTTCTTAAACTAGATTATAACAGTTTAATTGGGTACTTTCATAATTATTCAGCATTGTGATTTTGAACTTTACTATATTGTACTGTAATATCTGTATTGGAGCTAAGGGAGTTTGTTTCTTCCCACAGAGTTTATCTGCCCCTAGTTTTCTCCAGGCTACCACTTTTTGTAGCTGTTTGACCACTTACCTGCATCACATTTCCATCCCACTTTCTGGCTTGACAATCTGAAATTCTTACGGGCACAAAAACCAACCACCAAGCTTTCAAGTATATAAAAGATACATACAGAGTGCTCCAAGGCACATAATTTATAAGGCACATAAATTTTAATGCATTCGCTTGATACTACTTTTTGTCAGAATAAAGACTTTTTTAAAAAAAATGGCACATTTTTTACTACATAAATCTTATATGCATACTATATTTTAGAGGCATTTTTAGCTTGTTTTTTAAGCCATGTTTAGTTCTTCCACATTTTAGTGAATATACCAAATGTTCGCCCCTTGCTTTAAGACGTTTTTTATAGTAAGATCTTACTTCTAAGGGCATTTGACCTCCATCTTCCTTATTTCAGGGATTTTGTTATCAGTCTTCAGGGATGGCTATACCCACAAATACGGCCTTACCTCAGCTTCATTATCTAGTAACCAATTACTGTAAAATCTACTCTTTAATTCTCTCCCTAATTGGCAAAAAAATGTTAAAAACCCTTTCAACCTAATGTTGTATGTATATATTAGCACTGTTTCTTCTACCATTTACAGTGAGTACAGCTTAAGCCTCCTTGGACTGACTGAACATGGTGTTCTGGTTCTCAAGACAGAGGGCCTCCTGGATGGCATTCTGAAGTCAGATGCTCATTCCATATCATTATTACTCCATAGTAAAGCTTTGGAATCCAAGTCCACTTAAATTTAAACCCTGGGTAACTTACACAACCTCTCTAAGGATATTCATCTGTAAAATGGAACCAGTATTCTCATCTTGGCAGAGTTGTTTTGAAAATGATAATTTATCTTTGTAAAGTACCTACTATGATTTCTGACATCTAGTAGGTTCTTAGTAAATAAGCCAATTACTATTATTATCAGACATGAAAATATAATTGTGCCTATAGTACACCCTAAAATATCTTGCACATTATGAATGTTGGTTGTTTAACTTATATTCTTTTGATTGCTGATAAAATGAATTTTATTGCCTCCCATTGGTCACCATAGAACATTAGCTAAATTCTTATTTCGATATGCTACACAAACTCAATTTTAAAGTTTTATTATTCTATGCCATGCTAAATGATTTTTCTTATTTGTGTAATATTCTTCCTTGTGGTCTTTTAGACCCTGATAAGTCCGTTAATCCTTCAGTTTTGACCAGTTCAGTGCTTTAGGAATCAGGGCACAAGTCTGCAAGTGTGATTCAGGAACTTGATTTTCTAGCAGTCTCTATTATGTTCATTTTCATTGTAAAAGACATTTGAATGTATAAGTATTTTTTTATTGTAGCTTTAAAAAGTAGTTCAAAGCTAGGCATGGTGGCAGATGCCTGTAATACTGGTACTTGAGAGGCTGAGACAGAAGGATTGCAGGTTTAAGACAAGCCTCAGCAACTTAGTGAGACTCTCAGCAGCCTAGCAAGACCATGTTTCAGAACAACAAATAAAAGGGTATGCTCAGAGGTAGAATGCCCCTGGATTTGATCCCCAGTACCACCACCAAAAAAAAAAAGAAGTTCAAAATGAAATTTTAATTTTTAATCAAATGTTTGTAGAACTTCTAACATACCTTTGCCCAAAAATGTTAACCTCACCATTCCTGAGTAAAAAAATAAAAGTGTCTAAATAAAAGAAGTTCTTGTTGTAGTGGTAAGACAACTTTTAGCATAACTTAAATTTTAAATTTATTATACATGCTAAAAATATCTTTTCCCAGTTTTTATCATGTCTTTCCACTTTTGCAGTGATTCTTCTGGTAAACCAGAATTTCGCAAATCACATGCAGCCTGTGATTCTGTGATTTGAGATGCTAGGGATGCATCTGTGGAAGAAATAGTTAAACCTCATCAGCATTTTTCTAAATGCTTTATTCTTTTGACATTTTAAAAGAAACCTCAAGGCCATATTATTCTATCTTCTAAATATTTTATAGGTTTTAAAAATATTTAAATTCAGGCTGAAACAGGAGGATCACAGGTTCACGGCCAGCCTCAGCTACTTAGTGAGGCCCTCTGCAACTTAGTGAGACCCTGTTTCAAAATAAAAAATTGAAAATAAAATAAATTGAAAATAAAAGAAACCTCAAGGCCATATTATTCTATCTTCTAAATATTTTATAGGTTTTAAAAATATTTAAATTCAGGCTGAAACAGGAGGATCACAGGTTCACGGCCAGCCTCAGCTACTTAGTGAGGCCCTCTGCAACTTAGTGAGACCCTGTTTCAAAATAAAGAATTGAAAATAGGGCTGGGGCAGGCGTGGTGGCGCATGTTTGTAATCCCAGTACTTGGGAAGCTGAGACCAGAGGATCTGGATTCTCCGGCAGCCTCAGCTACTTAGTGAGACCCTGTTTCAAAATAAAGAATAAAAAATAAGGCTGGGGATGTAGCTCAGAGGTAGAATGCCCTTAGGCTCAATCCCTAGTGACACACACACACACACACACACACACACACACACACACACGCTGGGGGTGTAACTCAGAGGTAGAATGCCCATGGGTTCCATCCCTAGTACCGCAAAAAATATACATTTAAATTCAGCCAGACGTGGTGGCTCATGCTTGTAATCCCAGTACTTGGGAGGCTTTTGACAGGAGGATTGCAAGTTCATAGCCAGCCTTAGCAACTTAGTGAGGCCCTCCACAACTTAGATTGATCCTCTTTAAAAATAACAAAATAAAATAGGGCTGGGGTAGAGTTTGGAGGTATAATACCCCTTGGATTCTGTCCCCAGTACCACACACAAAAAAAATTAAAATCTTAATCCATTTGGAATTGATTGGGGAGTATGAGACAAGGATCCAATATATCCTTATTTTTAATAGATGATTTATCAGTACCAACTTTTAATTAACCCACTAATCTGTAACAGCATCTTTATCACATCCTAAGTTTGCTTGTAATTATATACTTATTTTCATTTACATTTAGGAAATTTGCTGTATCAGCAAAAATCCCTGAAACCAAGTGGTGTCAGAAGTGTTGTGTTGGTGAGTAAACTGTCTACTACCATCTTGCTCTCCTGTTTTGCAGAGTGGCTAAGAAAACCCCATGGGGCTCATTTTTAAGTCTTAATATAAAGCAGTGGTGCCCCCAAAGCATTATTCCAGGAATAGTTTCTTTTTCACCCCTCAGTGAAACAAATTTTTTGGCCTTTCCAAACCTGTGGAGACTAAACGTGATACAATATCTCACATATAACAGGTGTTTAGCAAACACCTGGATAGACTGGGATAGCTTTTTTATTATTATTATTCTTAGCGTTTCATCACACTGTGTTTTCCACAGGGAATGTAACTTACCATTTACCATTCTGCTTAGCAATGGCATGGGAGACTGCATTCATTCATTCATCATTTCTTCTCATACCTGTAGTATGTGAAACCTTGTGCTTGAGATGTGAAGGTTATAGTCTCTCTGTTCACATACCTCTACACTAAATTCCTTCCCATAATGAGTTTTTCTATTTACATGTAGCAAAAACAAAAAGTGGCTGCCTTCCCTTAAGTTACTAATTCTATAAAAGAGAAGATAAGCAAGCATACAAGTCACTACACCACCAGGTACAATGTGGAAAGTACTCTAAACATAGACTGACTGATCTCAAATGGATTTCACTGGGATTGATTGGAGAAGGCACTTCAAACAGAGGAAATGACATAAACATGTGGAGGCAGAAAAATCATAAAGCTTTCCTAATAAATGGCAGCTATTCAAGCAGGACATAGTAGCACACACTGTAATCCCAGTACTTGGTAGCCTGAGACCGGAGGATCCAGGTTCACGACCAGCCTTAGCTACTTAATGAGGCACTCCACAACTTAGTGAGACCCTGTTTCAAAATAAAGAATAAAAAAAAATAGGGCTGGGGGTGTAGCTCAGAGGTAGAATGCCCCTGAATTCAATCCCCAATACTGCAAAAAAAAAAAAAAAAAGGCAGATATTCCAGTTTAGCTAGATCTGGGTTGAAGAGAAAATGGTAGATTCATGTGAGCAGTTAGATTGGAGAGAGGGTGAGTGGCCTTGTGTGCATGTGAACTTTATTCCCTCTAAAGTAGAGAAGAAGGGCCTGAGCTAGAGCAGAAGAGAAGGGAAGGGAAGGACGTCAGAGAGGACTGAAGCCTTAAGCCCAGGAGACTGGCAGAACGCAAGTGTTGTTGAGGGGAAACAAGATGAGCAGCTGATTCGGGGCAAAGGAGGCGTGTGGGATTGGGTTTGGACATGGTGGTTTGAGTGTCTGTTAGGACATCCCCCAGACTCACTTGACTGTACAGGAGGAGGAATAGACCACGTTTTTCTTACAACTTAATTCCCTGTATAGACCTTCCTCTTCACTTTGGCTTGGTTGGTTTGCTGTTCACTGCCACTCTGCCATTTAACATTTCCAAACATGTGAAGTTTATGGATTTTACTGCTGTCATCCTTTTTAATTTTTTTTTAAAAAATCTTTATTTCAAATAAGTTTACTTTCCGTCTTAAGCAGAAGAAAAATCCAAAATCTGAGGTAATTCAATTTTATTATTTGTAAACTTATAAGATTTTGATTAAGCGTGGCTGAAATCCCAGCTACTCAGGAGACTCAGGCAGGAGAATCACAAATTTAAGGGCAGCCTGAGCAACTTAGTGAGACCCTGTCTCAGAATTTTAGTAAATAAATAAAATGTTTTTAAATGATTTGATTAGTATCTGTTACGTTTTCTAGTGACCATAAGAGTTTAATGAAAAGGGGAGAGGGTAAGAGACAGGTATTTTCATTTTAGAACCAATGCAGTATTGCCTCTACATATGACTTCTGAGAGCACCAAGAGCCACCTGAATGTGTGTATCCTGCCAATTTGACAACTCAGCTTTTTTTCTTTTTTTTTTTTTTTTTTTTTTGTGTGTGTGTGTGGTACTGGGGATTGAACTCAGGGGCATTCTACCTCCGAGCTACACCCCCAGCCCTACTTTTTTTTTTTATTCTTTATTTTGAAACAGGGTTTCACTAAGTTGCAGAGTGTCCCACTAAGTAGCTGAGGCTGGCTGTGAACCCAGATCCTCTGGTCTCAGCCTCCCAAATGCTGGGATTACAAGCGTGCACCACCATGCCCAGCGGCAACAGTCAGCTTTTGATATTTTGATTTTGATTTTGATTTTGGGGGACTTCAACTACTACTTAAGGACTTTATATTATAAGAGAACTCACATTTACTTTTCTGTTTTGACAGTGAGAAATCCTTACACAGGCCATAAATACCTATGTGGGGCACTTCAGACTAGCATTGTTCTGTTAGAATGGGTTGAGCCAATGCAGAAATTTATGTTAATTAAGGTAAGCATGAAAATCAACCTATAACATTCTTAATGTGAAAGATTGTCTGTTAATTTCTCTGATCTTTAAAAGAAAACATTTTTTCCATTATTTTTTAAGTTAATTTAATGATTTTGGATTATGTGGCAGGGTGGTACAAATCTGGCCTGATGAAAGTTTTGAAAGAATAGAGAAATAGTTCCAGGTATGGCAGTAGGAACCTAGAGGTAGAATGTCTCACATACATAGCTGATATCCAAAACAGGGTGCTAGAAGATCACTGAGATTTTATTTGGAATATATTCTGCAGTTTAACCTGCCCCACCACAGCAGAGAAATAACCTTCAAGTTAGTAGTTAGTTGGCCAAGCCTATGAAGTAGAAGATAGCCACAATGAGAGGGAAATAATTTGTTTTGCTTATATACCTACCTATTAATTTGCCCAGGTCTTCCAATGGATTTCTTTCAGATTTCATATTATTCAATTATTACCTATACTTTGAGGAAATCCTAACTTTTAAAATGTATGAAATACAGGCTTACTTTCAGCAAAGAAATACCAAATGGATTTTTAAAAGTTATTTGTTTGTTTTTGCTATTATATATGGGTTAAATAGTCTTAGGAGCATTTGATCCCACAATAGAAATCAAAGTCAGAATATAACCACAGTGAATTCTTCCTAAATTTTGCAGTATTGGACTAGAATGTTTTAATACTGACTTCCTGTTATTTAAAATCTTATAAGTGACTAAGAAATCTATTTTTCACTTTCACATTAGTATTAACTTCAAGCTTAACTGGAGCTAACGAGGTGAAAAATAGCTTTAAGATTTTAATACCTACTGAAGTAGTAATGCCATAAATAAATTCACTAAAACAAAAAATTATTTAAACCAAAAGATGAGAGGAAAATAGCCTTATAAATTTCCTATAGCAGAGCAACTGAATATAGACCATTTATAGCAAAAATTGTTTTTCTCAGAGCTGAGCGTGGTGGCGCACGCTTGTAATCCCAGCATTCGGGAGGCTGAGACCGGAGGATCCGGGTTCGCGGCCAGCCTCAGCTACCTAGTGAGGCACTCCGCAACTTAGTGAGACCCTGTTTCAAAATAAAGAATAAAAAATGGGGCTGGGGGTATAACTCAGAGGTAGAATGCCCCTGAGTTCAATCCCCAGTACCGCAAAAAAAAAAAAAAAAAAAACAATTGTTTTTCTCAGCTGTTCTTTGTTCTTGCCTTATTTGACCAAAGGACGCCTCATCCTATGTGGAGTGGCAGAGTCTAGTTTTATTTCACTGCAGCTCCTTCTTGTTCTCCCTTCCTTTTCTTCCTTGGTCTACATTAGTTAAGTCATTCCTATTCTTTCATTCCTAACCTCTACCAAAATGAAAAGCAGTTTCCTCCTATCAGTTATTCATACCCTAAAAGACTTAGTAAATCTTAGCATGAGTGAATTTTTTATGTTATCTGATATGTTAAGCCATTTATCCTCATCTATAATGAAAGGCCTTTTTCTCTATTAAAAGAATTTTAGATATCACAGCATGCAGAAGGGAATAATACTTTGAAGACACGAAAAGCTTAAAAATTACTCTTCCAGTGGCTTTTCTTTTCCTGGTGTTTGGTACCAGGGAGCGTGGCCTGGCTCTGTAGTGAGGCCTGTTGCTGGCATTCTGAGATAGTAGGCCTTTACCTGCCTCCCTTAATCTTCACTTTCCTTTCTGCGTCTCTCTGCTTCAATGCTTCTATATATATGTTTTGTTTCTGTATTTGCCATTATTTCGGTTAGCATTTTTTTCTGTACTGCGATTTTTTTTTTATCAGATTTGTTTAGAAAACATTCTTGTGCTTTCTGTATTCATCCTTCATCTTAGTGACATTGCTGACAGTTTCTGCTTTATTAGGCCACATTTTCATCAGAAGTAAAAATTAAAAAGTAATGATCTTCCCAGAAAACATTGTCTACTTACTATAGGCACAGTGCTATTTACTAAAGAGAAAAACGTATGAGTATGATATGGGGGCTGCCATCAGTCACCAGTATCACCTGGATTTAAAACCACGAGACAGGAACTCCCTTCTTTAAGTGACTTACACACACTGCCTAGTTATTGGAAACTAAATACCAAAAATAGTCAAAATCTATTTGTCTTTCTTACATGGTGAGAAAAAAAGTAAAAACAAAAACAGAAGCATTTTCTTTCTGCCTTATTGCTCCCACATTTTAAAGCAAATTCTTTAAGTTGTTTTACTTTATTTAGAATATGAAAGATTTTATCCAAACATGGGTCTCAGGTAATGGGAAAGCTCCTAAAGAGGTAGTTTTGAGAGTTGGTGAGGTCCCTGTGCCCATAAGGTAGAGGCAAGGCGCTCAGCAGCAGTGGAAAAGAAAGTGCTATGGGAGCAGCAAGTGCATGTAGAGCTGCACATTCCAACCTGCAAGGACCATGCTGGAGTGTCTAGCACTTTAAAGCTATTAGTTCCAGTAGCCCCTTTTCACCTTTTTATTTTCTTTAGAATTAATGAGCTGCCATATTTAAATAAATCATAGTCAATAACTTTGTTAAATGCTGGTAATACACATTTTAAAAATACAGTGAGAATGTAACCCATTTGTAAGATCAACAAGAGTATAAAATAAGCCAGGCATGGCAGCGCATGCTTGTAATCCCAGTACTTGGGAGGCTGAGACCGGAGGATCACAGGTTTGCGGCCAGCCTCATCTACTTAGTGAAGCCCTCTGCAACTTAGTGAGGCCTTGTTTCAAAATAAAGAATTTAAAAAGTGGGGCTGGGGGGATATCTTGGAGGTAGAATGCTCCTGGGTTCAATCCCTAGTACCACACACACACACAAAGAATATAAAATATATAAAAATGTACCAAATAAAGTATATGGAAGACCAGTCTGAGAGTTTTTTTGTTTGCTTGTTTTTCCAGCTACCTTTTTTATAAAGAACCTTCTTAGAATTCTCTCTGGCACTACTCTTTCTAGTCAGATCCCCCCTTTCCTACCAAGGAAACCTAGAAAGAAGCCATTGTTTTTCTTTCTCTTTTTAACTATATATGAATGTATACCTAAACATCAGAGTTAATTTTACCTGATTTTCAGAAGTATGAAAATGGAATCAGAAAGTATATATTCATCCGGGGGTGGTGGCGCACACTTGTAATCCCAACATTTGGGAGGCTGAGACTGGAGGATCCAGGTTCACGGCCAGCCTCAGCTACCTAGTGAGGCACTCCGCAACTTAGTGAGACTCTGTTTCAAAATAAAGAATAAAAAATAGGGCTGGGGGTATAGCTCAGAGGTAGAATGCTCCTGAGTTCAATCCCCAGTACTGCAAAAAAAAAAAAAAAAAAAAAGAAAGTATATATTCATTTGTGTCTGGTCTGGCTTCTTTTGTGCACCATTGTATTTATGTGGGTGTTGATTATAGCCGTACTTAATTTTCATCTTTCTATAATTTCCCATTGTGTGAACATGCCATAATTTTAATCCATTCTACTGTTGACAGACATTTGAGTTATTTCCAGTTTTATGTTATTCTGAACAGTGCTGACATGAACATTTTTGTATGTTTCCTGTGCATGTATACCTCGAGCTCTAGAATGTATAGGTAGGAGTGTTGTTGTTTGATCATAAAGGATGCATATTTTCAACATTAATTGATAATGTAGTTAACCAGTATGGTTATGCCAATTTATACTCCTACCATCGGTGTATAAACATTCATTTATTACTCTCTGATGCTTGTTATTGGCTTTAATTTTAGCCATTTTGAAGGGTATGTGTAGTATCTCATTGTGGTTTTATTCCTTGATTACTAACAAAGTGTTTTCTACCTATTTTTTGAACCATTCAGAATAAGAATTTTTTTCTCTTTTTAACAATATAATTTTGTAGATAGAATTAAGTTGGTTGCATTGTAACTGTAATATATTGAATAAAATCACTTAAAATGTGAGGCTAAATGTCTCTTGTGTGGTGCTTTCTGTCCACATGTGTAAGGAGGTATATCTTATGCTAATATGCATTCCACATCTCTCCTCCATGTTTGCTTGGCTGGTAAGGAAAGCAGAGGAGGATAACTGAGGAAACATTAACTGGGAGACAGGAGACTGCTACAAAGGCCAGGGTGACCCTGAGCCAGGGGCTCGGTTCCTATACCTTGGTTTCCAGCTCTGAAAAGAGAGGATTGGGCAGATGACTTTAAAGTTCTCCTCTAATATCCTAGAATTATGTAATTTTAAAATGTTTTATATGGGAAACCTAAAGTCTTTATAAAGACAATTCATAATTTAGACTTTTTCTTTATACCTTGAATTTCTATAACAAAAAGTAATCTTCATAGTAGAAAGCTATTTTATGTATTTTCTGTGAAACTAAAAACTCTTAGTAGTGCCCTAAGATTGGTTGTCTGTTGTTTCCCTTTGCTGACTGCACTTTTGTTTCTGCCACCAGCACATAGATTTCCCTATCCCGTGTCCACTCAGGATGTTCGAGATGCTAGTGGTCCCTGAGCAAGAGTACCCCTTAGTCTGTGTTGGGGTCAGCAGAGGGCGAGATTTTAACCAGGTGGTTCGGTTTGAGACCGTCAATCCAAATTCTACCTCTTCATGGTTTACAGAATCAGGTTTGTGACTTTTATGGAATATTAAGGTCAAAGCCTCTGCTGGTTTTATAAATAATTAACTATTTCACAGTAAGCAAGACTGCACAAAAAGCAAGTTTTAAATATATTAGTAAACTGGAAGAAGATTTTCTTTAAAATAGCTAATTCATTTGACATATTTAAAGCAGTTTTGATTAGCAGAGCATATGTATGTTGAGAGTGTATACACTTTTTAAATTAGTATTAATTAAAATTAAAATCTATGGTGTATATTAAAGAATTTTGCAGGAATACATTTATTACTATAAAATGAGGTATATACATGGGTCATTTTATAATTTTTGAGAAGTGTATAACATAGAATAGTACTTTTTATCTCAAAGGACATTATGTGTAGGTAATGATTAAAGACACATTTGTAGGCTGGGGATGTAATGTAGCACAGAGGCAAGTGTGGAGCCCTTGGTTCAGTCCCCAGCACCAAAAAAAAAAAAGCCTGAACACATTTGTATAGATTTTATTTGGAAATAATAACTACATTAATATTACCAAGTAAATATCAATTAAAGCACTTTTAGAAAGAATGTATACAAGCTCAAATACTTTTAATATTTTAATAATACTTTCCATTTCATACTTTTCACATTTGTTTTTAGACAGTCTTACGTATATCCAGTTGGTTTTGTTTGTAAATATGAAAATGAATCTATATGAAACCTATTAACATAGGAAGTATTTAAAATAAGACCTAAGCACTTAAAATTTTTCTAACTTGGGCTGGAGGTGTAGCTCAGTGGTAGAGTGCTTACCTACCATGTGTGAGACCCTAGATTCAGTCTCCAGCTCTCAGAATTTTTCAAATATTTAATATAATTTTAAATGCTATACCCTTGAAATTGCATATAATGAACTCCAGTTGTCCTGCCCACCACGTCTCCTCCCCAGGCCATCAGGTAATTTTACAAGTTTAATCCCATTCATTCCATCACTTTACTAGGAATGTTACTAAAAATGATCATCGTTTTCTTTTATATTGAATATTTAATACATAATCTGGGAGCCATAGAGGGATTCCCAAACTCTAGTGCACATTAAATTCCCCTTTTAAAACTTTTTTAAGTTGGTCATGGTGGCACACGCTTGTTATCCCAGTACTTCGGAGGCTGAGAATGGAGGATCCAGGTTCGTGGCCAGCCTCAGCTACTTAGTAAGGCCCTTCGTGACTTAGTGAGACCCTGTTTCAAAATAAAGAATTAAAAATAGGGCTGGGAGTGTAGCTTGGAGGTAGAATGCCCCCGAGTTCAATCCCCAGTACCGCAAAAAAAAAAAAACGTTTTAAACTTCTGATACCCCAAGTCATACGTGCCCAATTAAATTAGAGTATCTTGGGGGTGATAGCCAGGCATCAGTGTTTTTTAAAGATGATTCCAGTGTTAGGAAGCTAATTGTTATAAGCAATTAGTAAAGCTTTGCTTTCCTAGCATTCTGTCTTGTGTTGATAGACTCATTGCCAAGGCAGATTGGGCATGTTCGGATTCTTAATCTTCACCAATTTTATAAGATCTAAGAGATCTGGTTGGCCTATTCCATATCTTTTTAACCTTGGTTAGTTATAGCAGAGCCAGGTTGAAAATGCAACAGTGCTTTAATGTCCCAAGACACTCTTAAGTATAATGGGAAGTAGACAACAGGCAGGGTAGACTATACATCATCTTCATCATCCCCATTTTCCAGGGAATATGAAACCAGAAACAAAGAGCTATAGCTCAGCAGTTCCATTCTGGTGTTCATGCAAAGCTTTGGATATACAGGATTAGTTTTTGCTTCATGGAAAACTAAGTCATTTAACATTTTTAGTTTATAAGAACTTTGATAAGGGATTGTAATTAAAATAGTGCCTCTTCCCATTTAGGTAGCATTTCATGCTTCTCAAAATGCTTCAATATTTTTAACTTATTCGTGTACAGATAATGTGTTTGACTCTTACTCATTCTTCAATACATATTTATTGCATGTGTTAGACCCCAGGATATAATGATATACAAATCACAGTTCTAGGACTTCAAGTGGATTATCTTCAAAATTCCTTTTTTAAAATGTCTTTGTGCTATAAATATCGCAGTTTTCTGGATGTTTATTAAGCTGTGTTTGTATTGTAGATACCCCACAGACAAATGTTACTCATGTAACTCAACTGGAGAGAGATACTATCCTTGTATGCTTGGATTGTAAGTTTTTATTTATGAACATCTTATTTTAATAAGATTTCTCCTACCTTTGTTTCTGAGTGACTTGTTTTTCTCTAGGTTGTATAAAAATAGTAAATCTCCAAGGAAGATTAAAATCTAGCAGAAAATTATCATCAGAACTCACCTTTGATTTCCAGATTGAATCAATAGGTAAGTCAAAGTTTTGTGTTTCTTTGCATTATGAACTACATAAAATAATTAATCTCACAACTATCTGAAATTATAAATGTATGATAAATGTATGTTATTAAGGACTTCTTTAAAATATAGGATATAATGACTATGAGGTCACTATTAGCCATCATTCTTACATATTCTCTAAAGTAGTTTAATAATTGTAATGTAAATAATGTTTACCTTCCTTACAGATTTGACATTTTCAAAAGAAATAGTTGGTTATTATCTCATAACATAGTTATAAATTCTCATTTCTTCCAGACTCCTATAAATTCCCCATATGGAGTTTAAAATTTAGTGCTTAGTATACCTATAGTGGTTTTGTTGTCATCTGCTAGTCAGAGAATTTAAGTATATGAAATTTCCTTTTTGCCATTCTTACATTATGTTTGGTAAGAATTTTTCTGGAAAAGGATTTATGACAGAATCAATATTCCGACATGATTAATTCAAGAAAAATGAGGTAAAAATAATCATATAGGTGATGCTGGGGAAAACAATAATGGGTATTTATACACAGATTTTCTGGTATCCTTTACCAGGCAAATATGTAGATTGTAAGTCCAAGAGCAAATAGTTCATGTGTCTTTCCCACAAAGAGAATTTCCCCTCCCCCAACAAACAAATAATGATAATAATAAGTCAGTTTCCAGGGATATCTGGTCAAGTGTAAAAATGTAATCCATGCTTTAAAAGACATAGCCAGGGTCAAAAAACAAGGTCAACAGTAGAAAATCAAAGTAGTGTGCAGGCCTGCAGCCAACTGGCCTTCTGGGTTCCAGATATAGTAGACAACAGCTAGGCTACTGGGAGATAAAGAAGACTAAAAGTATCCCATCGGTAGGAGATTAGGACCTACAGCCAGGCTTATTGCTTGAGGGACAAGCAAATGATTTTATAGATTATTTGTTTTTCACCCTTTAAGGAAAAGAATCCCTATCCTATACAAACTGTTTAAGATGGTAGACAAAGAATTATGAGTAAATCAGTGTTAAACACAAGATTAGTACAGAAAAGAGAAATTTTAATCAAACTTATGAAAATAGATTTTTAAAGATCTTAATAAAATAGTAGCAAATGGAGCTAGGCATGGTGGTACATGCCTATAATCCCAGTATTTGGGAGACTAGGATAGGAGGATCACAGGTTTAAGGCCAGCATGCAAAACCCTGTTTCAAAATACAGAATAAAAAGGACTGGGAGTAGCCGGACGTGGTGGCGCACGCTTGTAATCCCAGCATTCGGGAGGCTGAGACCGGAGGATCCGAGTTCGCGGCCAGCCTCAGCTACCTAGTGAGGCACTCCGCAACTTAGTGAGACCCTGTTTCAAAATAAAGAATAAAAAATAGGGCTGGGGGTGTAGCTCGGAGGTAGAATGCCCCTGAGTTCAATCCCCAGTACTGCAAAAAAAAAAAAAAAAAAAAAAAAAGACTGGGAATATAGCTCAGAGGTAGAATGCCTCAATAGCCAGCACAAAAAAAAAAAAAACCTAGCAAATAGAATTTCACATTATTAAATAGTAGACTTCATCCCTGGAAAGCAAGGATGTTTCAGCATCAGAAATGTATTTCTGTAGCCGGGCGTGGTGGCGCACGCTTGTGGTCCCAGCATTTGGGAGGCTGAGACGGGAGGATCCGGGTTTGTAGCCAGCCTCAGCTACCTAGTAAGGCCCTTCCACAACTTAGTGAGACCCTGTTTAAAAATAAAGAATAAAAAGGTAGAGCTGGGGGTATAGCTCAGAGGTAGAATGCCCCTGGGTTCAATCCCCAGTACTGCTAAAAAAAGAAAGAAATGTATTTATGTAACACACCACACTGAAGATTTAAGAAGTCACGTAATACTCAGTAGATTTACAAAAAGCATTCAATTATGGTTTTATGACTCTAGAAAGTTTGTTTGACCAGGCTATGTTAGGAATGTGGGCTATACGTGGAAAACGAAGTAGTGCTAATTGTGCTCTGACAATGATTGATATGTATAAATGTATAAAAAAAAATCCATGCTGAATATAAATAAATAAAAAGTTTAAGTCATTGATTATTTTTAAAAAATACTTCCTGGCAAATTAAGAATAAAAGGAAATGCCCTTCACTAAGCCAATTAAAATATCATGTTTAATGGTCAGACTGATTTCTATTGGAGTAAAGAACAAGATAAGCCAGGCGTGGTGGCACACGCTTGTAATCCCAGCATTCGGGAGGCTGAGACCGGAGGATCCGAGTTCACGGCCAGCCCCAGCTATCTAGTGAGGCACTCTGCAACTTAGACCCTGTTTCAAAATAAAGAATAAAAAATAGGGCTGGGGGTATAGCTCGGAGGTAGAATGCCCCTGGGTTCAATCCCCAGTACCGCAAAAAAAAAAAAAAGAGCAAGATAAGAATGTTTGTATGAAGATTATAAAGAAAAAAGTTAAAAGATCCTGTACGCCGATGAAATGATTATTTACATGAAATTACTAGAATAAGAGAATCCATAGCTGCTAGATATTATCACACAAATGAATAGTTTTCCTTAACAATCTGAAATTTTTAATTGGGAAAAAGATCCCTTTCACGATGGCAATAAAATATATGTAACAATAAATGTGGCCAGACAGTAACGAATGCCTATAGTCCCAACTACTGGGAGACTGGGGGAGAGGGGTCTCAAAAAAAAAAAAGAACAAGTATAATCAAAACATGTTTAAGACCATTATCTAGGAAATTCCAAAGTAGTATTTAAAGGCATAAAAGAACGTTTAAAAAATGAAAAAAATCATCTTTATACATGGGTAGAAAGACTCAAATGTAGAGCTAGGGGTATAGTTCAATGGTAGTACCTGCCTGTAGACGGCCCTGGGTTTGACCCCCAGCATGGCCCACCCAAAATTTTTTTACTACAAAATAGAAAATTAAATGTGACAGAGATGTCAGTTCTTCACAAACTAATGCACAGATTCAGTATATTTTCAATATAAATCTCAACAGAGTGTTTTGTGGCACTTGATAAATTCATCTTAAGATTCATATGAAAGAACCAGAGACCAAGAATAGTAAAATAAATGTTGAAAATACTCCTTACTCTATAATGAAACTTCCTATAAAACCATAGTGTTTAAGACAATGTGGTATCAACACAGGTGTAAATTAAAGAGTGGGACAGAAAAAAAGGCTCAGAAGTAGACGTACTCGGTGTTATGTCAGGAATATTTATTGCAACATTGTTTATAATGAGTAAGAACTAAAAGTAAATGTTCCTCATACCAAATATGTGACAGCTGGAAATATTCAATATAAATTTTATAATGATAATGTAAATTTACAGTGTGGAAGTAATATGAACATGCATGAGAATGAGGAATACCAAATTTATAATACAGTTGTCTCAGGAAGGAAAGCAGGATGGGATCAGGGGATGGGTATGTAGGAGTTGCCAGCTGTATTTTCATCTAGAACAAAAAGCAAATGTGGCAGAAGGTTAGAGCATTTGGCAATTGAGTTGTGAATACATGTGTTTTTGTGCCATTCTCCATATTTTCTATGTTTGCATTATTTTATTTTCAAATATTTAAGTTTTATCAAAACAAAAAATTCTATAACAGCAGCAGCACACACCTATAATCCCAGCAATTTGGGAGGATGGCAAGTTCAGAGTCACCCTCAGTACCTTGTGAGACCCTGTGTTAAAATAAAAAGGGTTGGGGATGTTGCTCAGTGGTAGAGTGCCTACCTAGCATGTATGCGGCCCTGGGTTTAATTCCCAGCACTAAAAAACAACAACAACAAAATCCGTAACAAATATTTCAAGTAAGTGTTATATAAATACATATATACGTGTGTGTGTGTGTGTGTGTGTGTGTGTGTGTGTGTGTGTGTGTGTATATATATAGTTTTTAAATTCCAAATGTAAAGATATCATACAAATATGCACTAGCTGACATTAGCAATTTGAAATGTTGCTATACAAGATAGAGGAATGAAGTGATGCTTATCAGTTGAACTTTTGTACTATTAACAGTAATTGAGCTGTTCTTGCCTGCTAGTGTGTCTACAAGACAGTGTGCTAGCTTTCTGGAAACATGGAATGCAAGGAAGAAGTTTTAGATCTAATGAGGTAAGTAAGTAATCTTTAAATCGTGCCCATTAAGTAGTCATAAGAAGTCCAACTTAGTGATGCACATCTAGTCCCAGCTTCTCTGGAGGCTGAGACAGGAGGATCTCTTGAGCCTAGGAGCTCGGCCAGCCTAGGCAACATGAGACCCTGTCTCTCTAAAAAAAAAATAATAATACTTTATTAACTTTTTTAAAATAGTCATAAGACATTATCAAATCTACTTCAAACAATTCTTTTTACTTTGGAAAATTCCTAAATGATACCATTTGCTAATTTTATTAATACTTAACTATATTCAGTCTAGTGATAAGACCAGTGGCAAATACTGTAGCGCCACCTCTCTCCGTTACCCAGACAACTTCAACTCATATTTGATGTGCTTTCAGATAATCACCCTCAAATTCAGAACAAGAACTTTCTGTTCCTTCTGAAAGTGGGCCAGCTATGATTTCTCTCAACTTTCCCAGCCCCAGAATAAGAGTACTGGTGCCAGTGCACTCGGTCCTGGGGCACTTTTTCTACCTCATGTTTCAGTGATAATGACCAATGTGGGCAGTAAATGAAGAATTCTGAATTCCTCTCAAAGCCAACTTTCTTTCTGTTTCTATTGTCCTGGTTCACTTAACATTTATAAGTTTCTTTGCCCCTTCCTCTTGAGCTGCATCTTAAGAGCCTTTCCTACGTTACAGGAATAATCCAGGTCATATGACATAGTTAATTCAGTTCAACATTTACACCAGAAAATACCAGAGTTATAAACATGAACAAGGTGTAGTACTTGCCCCCTAGAATATTACAGGCAAGTAAAATCACCAGAAATTCTTCCAGTACCCCCAAGCCAATCTCAGTAGTATCACTTGATCATTTCAACAAAAGCATAAGCTCAGAGCATAGCTTACTTTGTTAGCTGCATAGCTTGTTTTGTTAGTAAGCATGGTAAGTAACTATAGCTTAGTGATCATGAGCATGTGTTCTGGACTTGAGACACCTAGGTTCAAGTGTCAACCCTGTTAGTAATGGGGTAACTGTGGCATGTAACTTCTCTACCTGTATTCATCTGTGAACTGAGAGTTGTTAAGATTAAATGAAATGGAGCATGTCATGTGCTTGGCCTATGTAAGCACTGAAGAAAGACATCTAGCAGTAATCCCCACAAGCAGGCTCACTTCTCAGGAAGCTGTTTCGAAATCACCAGAGAGAATGGAACTGAGAACAGTCCAGAGCTAATAAACGCTAGTCATAGAAAGGCATCACAAGCTGGAGAGAATGGTTCTTTAAAAAAAGAAGGAAAAAGAAACTGGTCCAAAAAAATCCATTCAATGCCTCCAGAACTGTCATGTCCTTCTAGTAGGCAACCCTCCAGAAATGCTGGAATCGCAGTCGTGATGTGATGAGCCACTGCTACCGAAGAGTGTGTGTGCTTTCCTTCAGGTGTGCTAGCTTACCACAGGAGTAAGAGACTAGTGTCTCTAGAGTAACTCATGGTAGGGGTTTTGATGGAATGAATTTAGTTTCAAAATCAAAAATTTTTTTTAGCCTACTAATTTTGGGGGAGGAGTTACTACCATTATAATCTAGAGTATTTTGTGTTCAGTAAGCCATGAACATTGGTTTTCTCTTTCTTCTGTATTCTTGTTCTTCCCCAACTGGTCATTGATCACACTAAAGTCTTCTTAAAGGGTATACATTTCATCAGAAAATATTATTTCAAGAGAATTGGGCCAGCATGGTGGCACACATCTGTAATCCTAGCTACTTAGGAGGCTGAGGAAGAAGGATTATAGGTGCAAGGCCAGCCTGGGCAACATAGCAACACCCTGTCTCAGAATAAAATGAAAAGGGCTGGGGGTGTAGGGCACTTTCCTAGCATGTGGGAGGACCTGGGTTGGGTTCCTAGCACTACAACAACAAAGAGGGAGGGGGAGAGATGGAAAAGATAATGATATTATGTATTGAGCACTTCCTTATCTAGGCATTATACCAGCTTATACGTGTTAAGAATACTGCAAGATCTTTCCTATACCATTTTGAAGAAGTAAAAAAAAATTTCTAACAGATTGTGTACCTTGCTTAGCATTACAGCTAGTAGTAGAACTGAAATTCAAACTCAGTGTCCGCCCTTTTTTTTCTTTTTTTGCGGAACTGAGGATTGAACCCAGGGGCATTCTACCTCCAAGCTACACCCCCAGCCCTATTTTTTATTCTTTATTTTGAAACAAGGTCTCACTAAGTTCCGGAGGGCCTTACTAAGTAGCTGAGGCTGGCCACAAACCTGCCATCCTCCTGTCTCAGCCTTCCAAGTACTGGGATTACAAGTGTGTGAGATCACGCCCAGCAGTGTCTGCCTTTTAAATACTTCCTGTTATGCTACACAGCAGCAGCTTTTTCAAGTAAAAGAACCAGGTCTAAGTGACTTAACTGCTGCCAGGATCCTTGATCCTTGCTATTAGTGTTAACATATATGATGAACAGTTTCAGATTAATAAAATGGATTTACTGCTTTTCATTTTAAATTTTCCCTGGAAGTCTATAATCTAACAAGTAGCTTTCCTTGACATGTATTTTATGATTAATTCCAAATTAATCACATTTTTCTTAGACACTAACAACAAATAAATGGTCGTGAAGGGATTTTTTTTGGGGGGGGGATTACATTTCATTTCTGCTGAGTTATAATAAACTGCCCATATAGGATTTTGTATCTTTAATTTCAGGAATTAAATTTATATTTTAATTGAACAGGTAACACAAGAAATTTCAGACAGCACAAGAATTTTCAGGCTGCTTGGATCTGACAGGTATGCAAATGGGTATATTTTTATTTTATTTTATTTTATTTTTGGGGGGTTTTTTTTGGCGGTACTGGGGATTGAACTCAGGGGCATTCTACCTCCAAGCTATACCCCCAGCCCTATTTTTTATTCTTTATTTTGAAACCGAGTCTCACTAAGTTGCGGAGTGCCTCACTAGGTAGCTGAGGCTGGCCGCGAACCTGGATCCTCCGGTCTCAGCCTCCCGAATGCTGGGATTACAAGCGTGCGCCACCACGCCCGGC
>PVLC010020146.1:0-29644 GCA_004027655.1 Graphiurus murinus | reverse complement strand
AGTGCCTCACTAGGTAGCTGAGGCTGGCCTCGAACCCGGATCCTCCAGTCTCAGCCTCCTGAATGCTGGGATTACAAGCGTGCGCCACCACGCCCGGCTTCCATTTACCTTTTAATAGAGAGTTTAGTAGATGTGATTTAGGTATATGAATATTTGTCCACAGTTACTGATACCAAGAGTGGTGGTGGAAGCCTGTACTTGGGAAGCTGAGACAAGAGGATTACAGGTTCAAGGCCAGCCTCAGTGATTTAGTGAGATCCTGTTTCAAAGTATAAAAAACCAAACAAACAAACAAACAAACAAACAAACAAAAAAAAAACATGTTGAGGGTGTAATTCAGGAGTAGAATGTCCTTAGGTTCTATTTCTAGTACCACAAGGAAGAAAAGAAAAAGAAAAAATTATTGAGTATAGGAGCAAAGGACGCCAAAGCATCATCAGAATGTGTTCTTTTTTTTTTTTAATTTTTTTTTTTTTTCGGTACTGGGGATTGAACTCAGGGGCATTCTACCTCCGAGCTATGCCCCCAGCCCTATTTTTTATTCTTTATTTTGAAACCGAGTCTCACTAAGTTGCGGAGTGCCTCACTAGGTAGCTGAGGCTGGACTCGAACCCGGATCCTCCGGTCTCAGCCTCCCGAATGCTGGGATTACAAGCGTGCGCCACCATGCCCGGCAGAATGTGTTCTTTATCAACTTATAAACTGAACCTAATGCGCTTTGGTTAAAATGTAAAAGACAAAACAAGTTCCTATAATTAGCCCAGCTATAATGATAACACTATTGTACACTGTAACTCTCTGTATTTTATTAAATACTACTTTAAACAAATTTGACTTTATTTTTAAATTCTCAAAAGATAATCTTAAGACTGTTCAATAAAAATATAGTTTAATCTAATTTTTTCTATATAAATAAATCTATTTTTGGCAAAGACCACAGTATGCAGGGGAAAACAGATTAAGGATTGAAGCTATTGTGTACTAATATATGTTATATGTAATTTAAACAAAGCATTATTATTTTGGAAGATGGCTAACAGACTTGTATAGGAATATTTAAACTGTAACTTTCCTAATTTATGTTGATCTATTTACAGTTGTATGCCAGGATTTACTGGAAAAAACTGTGAGAAAGTAATTGACTACTGTAGAATGCTCAGCGTCAGCTGTCTGGATGAAGGATGGTGTTTCAATGTAATTGGAAGATTCGAAGTAAGTAATTTAATGTGTGGCAAAGTAAATCAGCACTTCAAAATACAACAGCTTCAGCCAGTCTATATTTTATTAATCTAAACCAGAGAAATATAACCTCATATATATTATATATTCACAATATATACTCATTATTAATATAACCTCATCTATACATATCTATGTAAACTTTATTAATAAGTATCTTAATTTATAAGATTTATTTTAAGATAACATTAATAAGTTTTCTAGGCAAACTTTTTATATAAAATAATCATATAACTGAGTCCTGGTGCCATATCTCTTTATATCAGTTACAAAGGCTTTAAATTCCTAAACTACATGGGAATAAAGTTAGTTTGTTGGTTATTTGGCAAGGTATATTTAGATATGCTTCTTTCACTGTATAGTTTTTTAAAAATATTTTTGCAAATATAGAATATACGAACTATATATGTTAAGTCTTATTTCACAACACAGCAGTTTTATATATGTTTGTCTAATGGATAAATTGTAAGGTATGTGCTAAAAGAGACATGTATAAAAATTTTTATTCCAAATATGAAGCAAACTATAGCTCCATAGGAGGATGGATAATTCTTCACGGTATAGCCATTTAATGGCATTACAAAGAGTAGTTAAAAGGAGTAAACAGTTACACATACTAACACATACATACACAAACAGTTTAATTTTACAATCTATACAAGAAAAGTATGTTGAGCCAGGGATGGTGGCGCACACTTGTAATCCTGGTACTTGTGAGGCTGAGACAGGAAGATCACAGGTTCGCAGCCAGCCTCAGCAACTCAGTGAGGCCATTTGTAACTCAGTGAGACCCTGTTTCAAAATAAAAGAATAAAATAGGGCTGAAGGTATGGCTCAGAGGTACTGGATTCCACCTCCAGTACCACAAAAAAAAAAAAAAAAAAGCAAAAAACAAGAAAAGTATGTGTGCAGTGTGATAATTATTAAGCACTCTTACTTTAAAAGTGTAAACATGAATATTTTCTATGATTGCATAGATATATAACAAAAGCATAAACATACAAGAACCATACATGCTTGGCTTACTAGAATAGCTACCCACAGCGAGACTAGGGGGGAATGAAATCAGGGAAAGTAGGAATAGACTTGTTTTTTAAAATATCTTCATAATTCTTATAATTTTATAATTATAAAAATTATTATAATTTAAGTTTCTTACTTGAAATAACCATTTATGTGTATTCTATGTCATTTTATTTATTGGTGCATTACAATTACACATAAAAGTGGGATTCTTTGTAATATATTGATTACTGCACCTCGCATAATTTGGTAAATTTCATCCCCCATCACCTCCCTTTCTCTTCCCTCTTCTCTCCCTTAAGGTCTTGTCTTCTACTGGTCTCCAGAGGAGACTTCTAACATACCTGCAATACTTAAAGTTTTCCATGACAATATGACCTTTCCATTTACTTTTAAAATTTCTCATTTATCCAGAATGGTCGTTTTTGTAGTATAATTGAATGTAAATAAAATAGTGTTAAATTTCACCCCCCAAATGTTTAATTTATTTGGGGAACAAATATAGTGGGAACAACAATGTTCATTTTATAATTTTTCTTTTTCCCTGTTGTATTTTAAAATAATGGAAAGCCAACTTATGAAATTGGTCATAGGCAAATTTATAATATATTATTCATATAAACATATACTGCATATAATTCTACTATACAAGAGTACATAAATAATATATTTATATATTTATAGTTTATTGCATTTTAGATATAAAACTATACAATTTATGAAAATTATCTCCTTTGCTGCTCTCATAAATCCCATTCCATTTCATGGAAAAGAAACTGTCTACTGAGTTTTTGGATATTTTTCCCAAGTTTACACATATTGTTAGAGATAGATGAAGCTAGATTATTCCTAGTCTATATGAATGCAGAATCCTTACTTTTAACACTATACATGCATATTATCAACATAGAGAATATACAACCATTTCTTTTTTATTTAAAATTTATGTAGCCTTTTCACAGTAGGAAACTATGTAATTGAAATATCTCTCCTACATATATTTGAAATTTTGTCTCATTATTGTGTTTATGCTTTGGTTTGGTGCTCCTGTTTTTTCTCAGTATAGTCTCTGAGTATATATCTCTGACTATTCTCTTTAAACTCCTTTTTCCCACCATTTTTTTTTTCCTGGAGAATCTCACCTATTTTCAACTTCAAAAATATATTTGATATGGACTCTAAAACCAATTTGAGTTATTTATTAAGGAACTTGAATGGGCTTTTCACCATCATTATTTCATGGTTCAAACTTCACATGTTCCCTTAAGTTCTCTGTACATGTTAAACTTCTGCATCATTATGAATGGAGAATGTCCTTTCTAACAACAATCTTGGCCACTTTCTCTTTTTCAAAACCCAGGAATTCTCCCTCTTCCACAACTCTTATCAATTTATCATCTGTTTTGACAATTATTTCTTACCTCAAAACTATAACATTTATCCAATTTGTTAAATTGATTCACATATTAATTTACTGATGTTTCTTTGCTTCAAACATCACCAAGTTATTGCAGATCAATCTATAAAATGAGACACTGGAAATGCTATGCTTTAGTCAATATTCTGTTCTAAGCTTTGATGCTAAAATAAATAGCACAAAAAGTATATAAATATTACAAAGTAGGACATTTTAAGATATATGCAGAAATGAATGAGTTAATGAACAGATACTAAATAGGTAAAATCAGTGAAGCCAGAAATTATTTATTCAGTGAGATTGATAAAATGTATAAATCTTCCACAAGCTTGATGACAAAGTACAAAAAGTATTAATATCAAGAATCTAAAATGTATATATATACTTTTTAGACATTAGATGATAAATTATATAATGTTTTAAAATATTTATAACTAAACCACTTAAATGAAATGTGAAAATTTCTTGAAAAGCATGATTTTGCAAAAGAAAAACAAAAATATGAATAGTCTGTTTTTATATCAAATTAATTAAATTTATAGTTATAATATCCTCCCTATAACAAATCTTCCAGATAATATGCTACACTGCTGAAATTTATCAAATATTTAAGAAAAATGTAATATTAATTATATATGAACTATAACAGGAAATAGAGAAGGGAGTAAATATCAAGTAGTATTTACGAGGCAATCCTGACTCATACTGAAATCTAACAGTGGTATTACAAGAAAATAAATGACAATTCAATATTCCTTATTATTGTATTAATATATACACACAAATCTTTAACAAAAATGAAAATTATTTGACTTAAGCAATATAAAGAAATATTACAAGTCCAAGAAGTTTCTTTTTCCTTAAGAATGAAATATATAGAATTCTAGACCAGTTATTATATTTCAGTAAATGAGACAAATCATATAATCATCTAAGTAGAAGGAGGAGAAATATGGAAATAAAAATTCATAATCTATTCATGATACAAACTCATTGTGTTATATTGGGAATATTTAAAGAGAAGTAGAAATGAAATTACGGAATAGGTGTATATGATTTTAGATAAAAATTCAAATGTAATATAAACATATGTTTACAATGTTCAAACTATCTAAAATTGGATGAAATGTCATTTAAGGCATTATGGACATATCATATTATAGCCTGCATCACTGAACATAAAGTACAAAATGTACACTTCTGTCATCATAAAGGAAGAGCCAAACAGCATTTTCACATGTATGCAAGAAAAATATGACTTGAAAAAAACCCAATGAGTGGCAGTTTAGCAGTATGTACCTAAAATGTATCAGTATACAATAACTGAAGATCTAAAAACCTTAATGGAAATAAACATTATTATATTCAATATGCTTACAAAAATATTTGTATTCATTTTAGAGTGGAAGTAATCTAATTAAGCAATAATAATAGTTAAAATTATAATGTTTCAACACAATAGAACATGCATTCATTTGGGGCATGTGACAACTTGAAAAATGTTTAAAACTCCCAGGAAAAATGCCTGTATAATCCCAACTCTAATTTAGTTGAAGTTATATACAACTATTTATCTACTTACAACAAAATGAGAGGATTTTTATGTATTTTCTGGGGTGTTAGGAAGGTCATCATGGCAGAGCTGCCCCTCCTAAAACCATCCACTGGTTTTTTACCTCCCAGGATGTTATAAACATTAGGAAATCTTTTCCCAGACAACAGGAAGTACCAGGAAGGGGAGCCAGTTAGGGGCAGTTCTGATGGACAACTGCTGAGTCTGGATGATATTAATACTATGTGTTTGTGTATAGAACTGTCTATCAGGGAGCCAGTTAAGTAATGTACTTCTGATGTCATCCATCCCTGTAATCATTTAGAGCTTTCTAATTTTATATTAACATAAAAATTTCTGAGTATTGACTTGAAAGTAAAAAGATAGTTTCTGAACCTTGTGACTTACCTGGCTTACAGACAAATTGATTCATTAATCAAGGACATTAAAGCAAGGATCCAGAGAGAAACATTAGGAAGGATGTATTGGAAAATCAGGGAGTGTCTCTGAGTTAATATAAAAATTTAACAGATACCAAGTTTAATCAGTTTTGATTCAAGCATACCTAGATGGTATTTATATTATACAGCTGTGCATATAACTATCTAGAAAAAATAAATCAATGATTTGACAGTGGTTATAGTCAGAAAAAAATAACATTTCTTTTGAATATACATTTATTTGAATTTCTCTGAGGAATAAGGCATACCCTATCATGAACTACATTTATTATGTGAGACTATAATGCATCAATAAAAGTCTAAAAATATATAAAAATGTGAATTTGTTACTGACTAAAGCAGTTTTAAAACATTTAGGTCAGAACCTTACTAATTCTTAGCCATAGTCTTCATTATGAGTTAAATTTATCTATTCTCAGAATAATTAAAATTTTCTCATTGAAATGGTGATCAGTAATATCTAACCAAACACTTTTGTAACATCAATTGTTTTCTCAAAATTAATAAAATAAATCTCCTATGATAAATAATTATTGCTGCCAAGTTGAGTAAATTAGGTTTCTAACAACAACCACATAGGAATAAGCCATTGAAGAAATTAAGAGCTCATGCACAATATCCTTATGGTTATATTCATGTTTATAACAAGAAATAATGGCATCTAAAAACTGATTGATATTATGCACTTTTTAAAATAAAATAAAGGCACTCTGGGACACCTGTAATCACAGTACTTGTGAGGCTGAGAAAGGAGGATGACAGGTTCCAGGCTAGCCTAAGTAATTGAGTAAAACCCTAAGCAACTTAGTGAGACCCTATTTCAAAAATAAATAAATAAAGGCCTGGGGGTATAGCTTAGAGGTAGAATACCCCTACATTCAATTTATAGTACAAAAAAATTGTGCCTTATAAACAATGATTCAAGATTTTATTCCTTAGAGGTTTAGTGGCTAATGAATTTATTTTTCATTTCAGCAGATAATACGCATATCAGAGCCAACATTTCTGTTTTATGTCATACATTTTATAACTCTCTATTGTTATAACAGAATTGTTGATTGCTATTTTTGTACTGCCAGAGAAATATCATTAGAGTTTTATCCAAATCTGCTTTGTTTATCTACTTATACAGTGGCTCAGAGATGCAGACATAAGGACTCAATTTATATTTTATCTCATTTTTCTGAGTCTCCTATAAGGCTTCATTAGAGAACCAACAAAAGAAAAAGAATCTAAAACTCATCTAGTTTATCTTCACCATCTGCTATATTTCTATCTTCTATTTCTACTCTCTAGTTGATTTCTTTTTACAATTATCTTCAACAAGAGTGACTTATGCAAACTCATTCTGAGAAAAGTAAACCTCGAATTAGAACTCCATATGATTCCAATTTGCATCGGGATAGAATTAAGAAACTTAAATTTTAGTTGCAACAATAGGAAATTTAAATATAATTTCTATCTTTCTTTCTGTCTACCAACCTCCCCGCCCTCTGCACACACACACACACACACACACACACACACACACACACACACACACTCAATACAGAGAAGGATTTTAAGGCTCACACAATTAAAATTTGCAGGCAACAGACTTTGTAAGCTTTTAACCAAAGGTTCAACATCATCATATTCCTTCTGGTGTTCTTTAAAATAGCAAGTTCTTGAAGCTCCAGAAAGATGTCAGGATATTAGGCATGTTTCTATCTCAGCTTTTGTCTTGAATACTTTTACCCAAATTTATGATTTCTAATGTTTTTTCTTCTGTTTAGGTATTTTCTTTCTTTTTTTTTTTTTTTTTTACTTTTCTTGGGGGGGGGAATACTGAGGATGTTACTTTCCCAATACTTCTCTAAACAACCAATCTAAATTGTTAAATATTTCTCCTTTTGTGAACTGTCTATTTAGTTCATTAGCCCATTTTTGATTGGGTTATTTGTTTTCTTAGCAGTAAGTTTCTTGAGTTCTTTGTATATTCTAAATATTAGTCTTCTATCAGAGGAGTACCTGGCAAAAAATCTTCTCCTATTCTGCAGGCTCTCTGTTGAGGTCCTTGATAATTTCCTTTGATTCACAGAAGCTCTTCAGTTTAATGTAATCCCAGATAGTGATCCTTCTTTTAATTTCTTATGCCTTTGAGTTCTTATTGAAGTTTTTACTCATGCTTATGTGTTAGACTGTTGGCCCTATGACCTCTTCAAGTATCCGCAAGTCTCCGGTCTAATTTCCAGGTCTTTGATGCATCTTGAATTGACTCTTATGCAGGGTGAGAAAGTGGGGTTTATTTTCATTTTTCTCCATATGGTTAGCCAGTTTTGCCAACACTATATGTTGAAGAGGCCTTTTTCCAGTACATGTTTTTGGTCCCTTTGAAGAAATACAAATGGCCAATAAATGTATGAAAAAATGTTCAATATCATTAGCAACCAGAGAGATACAAATCAAAACTACTCTGAAATTTCACCTAACCCCAATTAGAATGGCAATCACTAAAAACACAAAACAACAAATGCTGGTGAGGGTGTGGAGAAGTGGGAACTCTATTACATTGCAAATTAGTGCAACTACTTTAGAAAACAATATGGAGGATCTTCAGACAAATGGGAATGAACCTACCATATGATCCAGCAATACCACTTCTGGGTATCTACCCAAAAGAACAGAAACCAAACTACCAGACTAATGCATGTGTATCTATGTTTATAGCCACAAAATTCTCAATTGCCAAACTATGGAACCAGCCAACATGTCCATCAACAGATGAACGGATTACAAAACTACAGGATACGTACACAATGGAATTTTACTCAGACATAAAGAAGAACAAAATTGTATCATTTACAGGGAAATGGATGGGACTGGAAAATATTATGTTAAGTGAGATTAGTCAGTCACAAAAAGTAAAAAAAAAAAAAAAAAAAAAAAAAAAAAAAAAAAAAAAAAAAAAAAAAAAAAAAAAAAAAAACAGATGCTCTCCCTAATATACAGATGCTAGGGAGAGATGAAGAAGGAGAAATCCTAGATGAGTAAAGAAGGGGACCTAACTGAAGATGATGGGAGGAGGGAGAGGAAAACACCCTGATCATATGATGTACATTCACAAACATATCAAATTCAATCACTAAACCAAACAAGAGAAAGAGGGAGGGGGAAGGGAATGGGGTAGAAACTGGGGAAGGGCTAAATGAGTGATGTGTGTATGTATGTCTCTACCAGCTTGTTCCTCATTAAGATGTATGATTGCAATGCACCCATAAAAACTAAAAATAAAATAAAAAATGTTAACTATTCTCTTCCAGCCCAGACTTGCCATCTCCTCTCTGCTTCTCTCATAACTCTACCAGCTTGTTTTCCTGTTCATGGCACAATCCTCCATGTGTCATTTTTATTGACTATCAAACTAGTCAATATTAAAAATGTAAAGTGAAAGCTTCATAAAGGTAGCCTTTGTACATCAGTAACCTTCCATGGAAGGCAAAACATTACTACAAAGACACATCACTCAACATGTAGTAGACAGAAAGCTATTTGGAAGGATTATTCGGCATAGGAAGAACACAAACTTTTTAAACTGACTGGCAGGAAACTAGTCCTTTAGTCATGAGGTAGTCAGACCCAGACTGAGGAAACTGGAAGGTAGATTATATTTCACAGAAATAAGTGGGAGTTCAGGAGAGGTGCATTTGGTGAAAAGTAGAAAGAATTAAGTGATACATGATAACACCATTCATGTGTTATTCTGTAATCATAAAGTCAATTGAAGAAATATTGGTTAATAGCCGGGCATGGTGGAGCAGGCTGGTAATCCCCGCATTTGAGAGACTGAGGCCGGATGATCTGGGTTCACAGCCAGCCTCAGCTACCTAGTGAGGCACTCTGCAACTTGATGAGACCCTGTTTCAAAATAAAGAATAAAAAATAGGGTTGAGGGTATAGCTCGGAGGTAGAATGCCCCTGAGTTCAATCCCTAGTACCACCAAAAAAAAAAAAGAAAGAAAGAAATATTGGTTAATTAAATGTGTTATAAACACCCAAACATTTTTATAGATTCATTCACAATATCTCAAAACCTAAAATTTATCCTGTAATCAGCTACTAATGCCTGAACATAAAACACTGAGACCATGTTTTATTAGCCCAAGAAACACACTCAAAGCAACAAGTTACCTTTGTGCATGTGTGGTTGGTACCAGGGATTGAACCCACAGCCCATTTGTATGTTTTTGTTTTTTTGAAATAGGGTCTTGCTAAACAGCTGAGGCTATTCTCTAACGTGAGATCCTCCTGTGTCAGTCAGCCTCCCAAGTACAGGGATTACTGGGGTACAACACCATGCCCGGCTCAAGTTATCTTTTGATAGCACAGGAGTATTGTTATTCCTGAAGAACTATTTAGAGATCTTTTCCTTAGACCTTGGGACTGGACAATGATTGTTATAGTTTGTGCTGGAAATCCCAGAATCTCTGGAAAAGCGTGGTTAGGGTCAGAAATTAGAAGAGCATTGGAATAACTAATTTGATTTTGCCCCCTTGGTGATATTTGGCAATAGAGATATTTTTGGTTGTCTCAAATAAAGATGAGACTGCCACTGATATTCAGCAAACAGGCCAGGTTTGCTACTATACATCCTGCAATGTACAGAACAAACCCATATAACTAAGAAATATTGGGTCCAAACTGTCAATACTTATGCAGTTGAGAAAAACGCACCCTAGAGGAAGTTTAAGCTGCAGAAGATAGAAAACAGTAAGACAAATAGAAATGTAAAATGCATATGACTGCATGAAAGTTTGAGAACACCAAACTTAACAAAAGTAAAACTTCACTTTTGCACTTATCTATCCATTACATGAAATAGATTCCCCATCGGGGAACTTTCTTTTGCTTCCCATGGGCTCTGACTCTGAAAGTTTGGTTCAAATGGATGGTTAAGTGAAATTACTCTCCTGTTATTTTATTTCCTTTGTAGGAAAAAAAAGACTAGAGACTTTTGGCTTAGAAAAAGTAACACACACACACACACACACACACACACACACACACACACACACACACACTGCATACACTGCCTGGTTACAGATTCTGCTCTTAGTTCGTCCTTCTAACATTCTCAATTTTTTTTTTGTTATTGTTGTTGTTTGTTTGTTATATCCTTGGATATTTAGGTGCAAATTTTGGAGGAGTTAAGAATGAAATGGTGTGACAATAATACGGAACTCTCTACCTTATTTTTAAGAAGAGGAAGAGACATTAACAAGATTCCAGATGTATTAAAGATAAAACAGTGAAATTAAAGAATCATTGAATTGCTCTGATAGCTCTAGTGATGCCATATGATCAGGATCCACTGTAGTTATCCTCTGATCTATATCTTAAACCTCAAAGATAAGTTTTCCTCCTCTCTCTTTCAAGAACCTATTTCTCAATGGATTTCTGATCTACCTCATTATCTGGAAAGGTTACTCTGCTCTTTTACAGGTGGGGAATTTGACTTTGCCTAAAATAGTGCCTGAAAATGAGCAGCATCCTCAAACTAAATCATTCAATATATATTATATATATATATGTATATATGTATATATATACACATATATAATCATTATATATATAAAATTGATATATATTTGTATATATGTAATTTTTGCTTATAATTTTTTGGTTTGCTATAATAACTAGTAATAGTTATAAAGTACATATATATGTATATATATACATATATATCCACCCCCATATATATGTATATATGTATATATCTCCACACATATATATCATGTTAAATATTTTTCCAGTTCCTCATTACATTTTAATCAATTCAATAACTATCCTATTTTTATATTACTGGGATTGAACCTGGGGGCATTCTACCACTGAGCTACACCCCAGCCCTATTTTATTTTTATTTTGAAATAGGGTCTCACTAAGTTGAATAGGGCTTCACTAAGTTGCTGAGGCTGGCTGCAAACTTACAATCTTACAGTCTCAGCCTCTCATTACAAGCAACAGCAACATATTTTGACTTAGAAAATAATTTTCAGAGCCGGGCGTGATGGCACACCCTTGTAATCCCAGCATTCGGGAGGCTGAGATCGGAGTATCCAGGTTCGCGGCGAGCCTCAGCTAACTAGTGAGGCACTCCGCAACTTAGTGAGACCTGGTTTCAAAATAAAGTAAAAAAAAAAAATAGGGCTGGGGGTATAGCTTGGAGGTAGAATGCCCCTGAGTTCAATCCCCAGTACTGCAAAAAAAAAAAAAAAAAAAAGAAAATAATTTTCAAATAACATTAGTAATACATTTCATAGGATACATGTTTAGTCAATTCTCAATGGTTTTATTTCTCTGTAATTGTTAGTCATATTAAGTGGTAGAACCATCTTTTATGAGAAAACTTATAGTATTATCTGGGTACTCTTTATTCTTCCTACAGAGCAAACAGTAATAACACAAAAGACATCTTTAATTTTAAAGAACTAATTGAAATTAAAGTTGCCACATAGTTTCCAATACAAGTCAAGGATTTGTGCACAATTTATATATGTTCTGATAGTTCTTGGACAAAAATAGATATAGTGAAGGATTAGTGAGTCAATGTCACTTATACATATAATATATGCAAAAAGCTGATTTACAGTAGGTAGTACTTTTTATTTACACTTTTTTGGTTTACTATAATAACTAGTACTTGCTACAAAGTAGGAAACATTTAAGAAGGACACATAATGATGAATTCATAAACTTATCTCAAGGTTTCTTACTTAATGTGCCTTTATACCATTACACTTATAACAACAAGCACCAAAGGAGTTACAAGTATCTTTTTTTCATGCCCCTTGCTTATTTTCAGCAGAAAATTTATATTAAGTGATAAATTGAATTTAAACAACTTAAATATCAGAAGTTACAGCTTAATTTTTATGAATTGATATAATCAGGAATGGTGGAAATGTTCAAATTTAAAGGAAACATAAAATCATTTAAAATATCTTAGAGAAAATAAAGATTATAGTATGTCTTCAACAATACTGAAATAGAAAGAAAGAGGGAAAACATTTGCCTGAAGAAGTTGGTGTTATTTAAAAAATAACTTTCTTCCATAATTAAAGAGAAATCATTAGTGAAAGCACCAAAAAAATGTAGAGTGTGCTTATTTATGTGAATCTAACTGATAGTATGTTTTATATACTGAAGAATTCAACCTCCTCTCAAGGACTAACAGCCATAGTACCTGCCTGTGTGCTAAAGCAAAGTGCCTGAAGAGGTTATCACAATGAAGTGAGAAATAAACTGAGGACATAAACTTTTATGAAAATTTTCTGGGTATGAAGATTGTACTTGGCTGAAGAATGGCCTTCCGGATATCCTATGTCCTAATCCTCATAACCTATGATTGCTATCTAACATGGCAAAATGCGAATTTGTAGATATGACCAATTGAGAATCATAAAATGAAGAGATTATCCTGGACTGTCAGACCTGATATAATCAGTATGGTACTTAGAAAAGGGTTGTGCAAAGAGGCAGGCAGAGAAGGTAATGTGAAGATGAATGCAAAATTGCAATACTCCACATTGAAGATGGAATCAGAGACCCACAAGCCAATGACTCTGGGCCAGACCATCAACAAAAGCTGAAAGAGACAAAGAAATAGACTCTTCTCTCAGAGACTGCAGAAAACAACAGAACTGCTGACACTGATTTTAGTTCAATAAGAGTGATTTGGGATTTCCAACCTCTAGAAATGTAAGAGAATAAATGTTGTTTTAAACCACTAAGTTTGTAGTAACTTGTTATGGTAGCAATAGGAAACAAATGCAGGGAAGTTTATGATAATTCGTTTTTAACAAAAACATAAACTTGATAGCTGAAAATGATTATCTCTCACTGAACACATAACTTTGAATGTAAATATGGTGATGAATTGTAATGAGAAAGTTAAAACTTACAAAAGCCACACATGAAAATATAATGAGAAGTCAAACTAGATTTATTTTTTGTGGCCATTTTCAATTGGGATTTCAGGCAAACTAAATTTACACAATTGGATGCAATGTGGGTTAAGAAAAACAAAAAGCAGCAAGATGATTTTTGATTCTGTATCTCAAAACCAAAACCTCTTTTCCATAATTATCTGACAGGAGAATAAGCAAAATGAATGTTATCTAGTCTATTGGAAAATAAGGTGGGGGTGATGGCTCATGCTTGTAATCCGAGTACTTGGGAGGCTGATACAGGAAGATTACAGGTTCACAACCAGCCTCAGCTACTTAGTGAGGCCCTCCACAACTTAGTGAGGTCCTGTTTAAAAAAAAAAAAAAAAAGAAGGTTGGGGATATATCTTGGAGGTAGAATCCCCTTGAGTTCATTCCCCAATACCATATACACACAACAACAACAAAAAAAGTGAAAACGTGCCTATATTCCCAGAACTACTTTGGAAACTGAAACAGGAGGACCACAGGTTCAAGGGCAGACTCAACAATTAAATGAGACCTCGGCAAATTGGCAAGACAAGACCCTATATCAAAATAAAAAATACAAAGGGCCGGGTATATCTCAAATGTAGAATGCCCCTGGGAGAGGAGAGGAGAGGAGAGGAGAGGAGAGGAGAGGAGAGGAGAGGAGAGAGGAGAGAGAGAGTTTTAATATTAATTTAAATTGATTCATGTAATCAAACTTTTTTTGGATGCATGATACTGAAGATTGAACATATCCCAAACTATCAAATCTATTTCAGAAGTTGAATTACATTTGGCGTACAAGGTCAAAAAATATCTAAAGCAACCACTAATGTTTGGTATTGTGGCAATGACATGTTTAGTCAGCAGCTGAAAATTGATTTAGAAAAAACAAAACCAGACTATTTCATAATTCTTGAGATTAGTTGTTTCACTATTACAAATAAGAGTCACTTCACTCTCAAAAAATTTTCCACACCTTTTCTAATTTTCTTTTAATCTTAAATAATGATAAGACTTTAATAGCAGACAGTATTTCATTAGATTTAAAGTATGTTTTTGAGAGAATAAATACATCAGAGAATAGGATATCCCAGATTATTGCACTTCATCTATGCTGACATAGAATAGAATACTCACATTGAATTTTTAAACAAATATATATAGTGAAACAACTAATATATATATATATATATATATATATATATATAAAATATGTTATAAATATATGGGAAGAAAATGAAGTTTCCTAATGAGTAATCTAAGCACATAGAATATATATGTTCATATATTAATTATATACATATATAATTTCACTTTATACCCAAACAGTAAAATATATCTAGGGTTATTTAAATAGACATTCAAATTTGTTGCATCTTAGATTAATTATCTCCTAGAATTTTTGTATGTTTAATAACATTGTCTTCCCTAGAGCAGATATAATAAATACGTGTTGAATAGAGAAGCAAGCCGGCATAGTAATTGTTATGTTTTAAAATGAGAAGAGAAAATATGTAGTGATGAGTTAGGTAATAACGTTTTTGTTCTCATTGAATTACTATTGAAAAGCAAAGACAAAAACACGAAGAGAAAAAAAGGAAAATAAACAGGGGAAGAACAAGCTTTCTGGCCATTAGCAATTGTGTACTATTAAAGGATGCCACAGATTTTGACTAACGACTTAATTATTCAGATAATTTCAGTGAATGCTAGATATTGCTTTATAATGGTGAAAATTATATTTCTTCGATTTCTTTGATCATTATCACAGTATGAAGGTCGACATTATTTCTTTTACTTTTTGTTATCTGTTTCATTTTTGGATGGGAACATCAACTAATGAATCACTGTGTCCAAGAAAAGCTTTTCTTAAATTTTCCCTTTCAGAATATTTATAAATCAGTTCAATATGATTCCATTGGGTAAAAGGCAAGACATTAAAAAATTTATGAACACCTCTCATTCATCAGACTCTAACCAAATCTTTATATGAAGCAACATGCACTCAAACATTGTTTTGTATTGAAAAGTATATTTAGTAAATTATTGTTTAAATTGCATATGTAATACGAAAGTGAACACACCTCTCAAAAATTTAAATAAAAAGTAGTTATTTTTGGTATTCATACATGTATAGTCAATATTTGTTTTTATAGTATTATTATTATTATAAAAATTTAATTACACAAATGAGAAGTATAGAGAACTTTCTTTAAAAGGAGGAATTGAGGATGGGGTTTGAAGCCAAAAGGAGCCACAAGGGGATGCAGCACTTCATTTATTAGAACTTCGATTTTCCCGAAGGTGACCATTAGAGAAGGAAGGTAAAATGTGAAGCACTGCATGAATTTGAACATCATTCTTGCTCATCAATCATGCTAACCTCTGTATCGTTCAAATCACTCTTGTAATAATATGTACATAACTTTTATAGTATAATCTCTCAGTGCAATCTGAAAATGAGCATTGGAAACATCAAAATAGACAAGATATAGAATATTTGGACCTTTAAAACATTCTATGCATTGTAGCATAATTTGATAAGTTAGCTCTCAGTTATTAGCAGTTCTTGTTTTTATTTAATGAAAAATTCAGTGACAGCAAATGAGCACACGTTTTGGTGATTTTTCAGTTGCTTTTTCTTTTACCTTTTGGTAACTAATTTTTTTTTTCCTGAGTAAAACATCATACAACTCAAAGATATAAAAATATATATCCTCTAAAAATACTCACTGTTCTTTCTTTAAGAAGTCTACCTAGAATACAATAAGAATTTAGGAGTTTAATTTCAAGAGATTTTTCAGATAAGAGGATAAATATTTGTTTTCATTTTATTGTCATTTATTATTATTATCATTATCTTTCTACTTTATCTTTCCTTTATTATTTTATTTTTTTTAGTATAGGTTTGCTACATATTTTGTTTAATTGTGCAAAATCATCTCACTTTTTTTCTGTTACAATTTCTATGAAATTGCTTTTCCCTATTGAGTCTGGACTGAGTCTTTGCTGTACTCTTAACTTAGTAACTTTGCTTATGCTGAATCAATTCCAACACTAGCCACCTATATTACATCCTTTAATTTAGAATCCTATGCTTAATAAATTCTTTCTTCTTTGTTGTCTTGTTTTTTCAATAAAACCAAATCAAAATTTATAATTAAGTATTTGATCAAAATTAATTTACTGAAGTTATCTTCTCTGGAAACTATATTTTTGAGTGATTATTATGGGTATTCTCTTAAACTCCAAAGCATGTTTTTTTTACTCTTTAGATAAGTTGGTTAATGAGATAAGCTCTCTCCAGAAACATAAATGCCAAAGGAAATTTTATTTATTATATTTTCCTTGGCATTATTTTTTTTGGTAAATAATAGAAGTAATAGCGAGTTCTATTTTAATTGGTCCCTTAGCAGTGCATCATTTTGGATTTACTTCCATATTTATCAAGAAAGCTTATTGAATACAGTGCCATTTGGTATCGGATCCCCAAAATATGATAATTTTGGCATATAAAATATAGAACAGCTCCATTATTTAAACTCTTATCCCATTACATCTGATAGTAATCCCAGAGAGCTACACTTAAATATGATGACACGTCTCTATAATTGTATCCTCTCTCATTATTTCTGTCAGTAGCTCATTATTATAAACTAATGGAAGAACATAGTATAATTAGAAAATTCTCTGCCCATGGAGGTCTTTCATAATTTTGTGTTATTCAGAGACAGTCTCTCTCTCTCCAGATGCTTTTCCAATTCATGCAGTTAATAAATACAAGCCTTCATTCAGAATGAAATATCGTGCTAGCTTTTATGGTTATGTCGACTACTGTTTTCTCTCTGTTTCCATTACATGTAGTACTACCTTTATATGTAGCACTAATCACACCGTATAAGAATTTTTGGCGTACCTATAAACAGACTCTGAGATCAGTAAAAACAACTATATTGTCATTAAACTTTGCTTCTCTTCTTAGCATCACAGCTACCTTCATATCTGAACTATTTCACTATTTCCATAGTGAATAATATTAATGCCTTGTCTAAGCAATTGAACTGAAAATAACCTAATGAAGTAAATTAAATGAAGTAATGCTTTTGAATTCATTTGAACAAAGATAAATTATATATGGTAAAATGGTCATTTAGGCAGGAGAGAGAAAAGGAGTGGTGATATTCTCCTAATATAAATCTCATTATAGAAATGAAAAAAATACTTTTATCCATTCTTCTATATAGTTGTTAAAAACTAATAAATTTATAAAAATGAGTATAAATAGAAACACCAGGAAATGTTGATGCTGCTGTGCTAGATATAAATAATAATTTTGTGATGTTGTTTCTTTAACACAGAAATGTGTAATATAATTTTTAATACATCATGAAAAACAGGATTACTAAAAGAAGTCATTATTTTTCCTAAGAAAGGTAGCTATTAAAATAATAAATCAACATCTAGAGTTGTTTTAAAATCCTCTTCATACTATCAGTCAAAATCAGTATTCCTTTATAAAAAGAAAAGCCTTCAGGAAAACAAAACTGAATATATTTGGCATACAATATGACAAATCAGTTGATAAAGTTAACAAATTGTTATGAATATGTATCTTATGCCAATCAATAAAAATCATAGAACTTTGCTACTGCGAAATTTGCTCCTTTCTGATATAACATAAACTGACATGGATAAAAGAAACAGATTACTTTTCCTTTTATAGGCAATTTTCTTGATTCTCTTGCTTCTTTTTAATGTCATTATAAAACTACTTCATCACTGTCTTAATTTCACTGTTTACTTACCAAATTATGCCTCTCTCAATCTTATTGAGGTTCAAAGTCAGTTCAAGTTTAGTTTTTTAATATGTACCAGTTAATTATTTCACTGCCAACAATAAGATATATGTTCACTTCAAAATATATGTTTATGTATTCCAATAGCCTGGCACCCCAACTCACTACCAAAAGAAATACAGCAAATGCTGAATTGAATTGATTCTTCTCTCCTCCTCCTCCTTCTCCTCCTCCTCCTTCTTATCTTCCTTCTTCTTTTATGGTACTGAGGATATAACTCTGGGGCATCCTACCCCTGAGCTACAATCCCAGCCTTATTTTAATCTTTATTTTGAAGCAAGGTCTCACTAAGTTGCAGAGGGCCTCATGAGATTCCTGAGGCTGGCAGAGAACTTGCAATCTTCCTGCCTCAGCTTTCCAAGTTACTGGGATTACAAGTGTGCATCACCATGCCTAGCGAGTTGATTCTTCTTTACAATTAATACAGGTACACTGGGAAGTCAAGAATAGTAGAATTAACACTTTTATACTTCATGCATATTTGTATTAGCAATTTAATAAGAATTTGTTTGCTAAAACTAATATACTTTTCTTGCCTTACAGAAATATAAGCTATATATCTTATAGGATAAGAAACACTTTAATAAATTTTATACATATTTCAAATTTGAAATAATCCTCAGAAAATGAATTTAGTCTCACCCTAAGATAGACAGAAGAAACTTTTGTCAAGTGTGCTATGTTGGGTTATGTCAGGTTATGTCATATCACACACACACACACACACACACACACACACACACACATACACTTTCAGAAGCCTACAAGAACAGAAAATAATTTCTGCCTCTCATTACATTCCAACTCCAACTCTACTCCTCATTCTTCTTCATTTTTCATTTCAGGATAATACTTTGGGTATATTATGTTAATTAAACATCTCATTTGCATGGGACTGAGAAGTTCACTGAACAAAGAACTTCTAGTTTTTTTTAAAGTAAAATAATTTCTCAGGAAAAAGGAGTTGCTGATCATCTTAGATCCACTCCACCAAGAAAAATGAACCAATTTTACATAGTCATGTTTCGTTTCATAGGAAAAGATTGAAAATGTTGAATTTTAAAATACACACACACAAAAAAATAAAATAAAATACACACCTGATCACAATAGATTTTCTGATTTGTGTGTGTGTGTGTGTGTGGTACTAAGGATTGAACTCAGGGGCATTCTACCTCCGATCTACATCCTCAGTCCTGTTTTTTATTCTTTTTTTTTTTTCTTGCAGTACTGGGGATTGAACCCAGGGGCATTCTACCTCCGAGCTATACCCCCAGCCCTATTTTTTATTCTTTATTTTGAAACAGGGTCTCGCTAAATTGCGGAGAGCCTCACTAAGTAGCTTAGGCTGGCCATGAACCCGGATCCTCTGGTCTCAGCCTATCAAGTACTAGGATTACAAGCATGTGCCACCATGCCTGACTAGCTGATATATATATATATTTTTATACTTCATGAATTCAATGGAAAATAGCATTAAGGATAAGGATTATTTTTAATCACTAATTCAAAATATTAATCTGTGGAGATTTAAAAATCAAATTAAGTAATCATTTCCATGTAAAACATTTTAATAACTTGTGTGCATTAAAATATAAAGTTATAACATTTATGGAAAAAAATTAAATATGAACATGTTATATAAGATCACTGTGGAATTTCAGTATTTACAGAAAGAAACATCTTTCTGTTGAAAATTAACTACACCATAAAAGAGGCTACTTTAGGATAACTGAATTCAACAATGACACTTATTTGGTCATAAAGTCACCTTGAACCATTAAACTGTCTTCTAGCTAAGTTTACAAGAAGTAAGAATATAGTGTTTTAATAGGCACTGAGTATTACATTAATCATCATTTACATATGAATTCAGAATGATTACTCTTTGTTCAAAATTCATACTTCAAAAGAACACAATTTATTTATTTAAAAATCATTTTGAACAATGTAGCACTATGAAGAAAATGCTTTATGGATGTATAGTGAATTTAATACTTTTATAGAATATTACTGAAGTATTATCAATAATTCAGTATCCTTAACCAAATGAAAATTTACCCAGAATAAAATATAGTATTTTCTCAATAAATTAAATTGACTTTTGCAGAATAAAATGAATCAATATGAAGAGATGTACTGTATTTTTATGTTTCTTCTTTTCCCTAGCTGATAGACAGCTCATAGCTATTTCGAGACAAAAGTTTATTTATCCAAACGCCTCTATTCTTCTTTTTATTTTTATCATTCACATTATACTGACTTGCTTTAAAGATATGAATGAGCATCTTTATTTTTCTGTTTCTATGAATATGTATGTGAATTCTCACAAAAAATACAAGTTATGAATAAGCAATCTGAATTTGATGTAAGACCTATATTACAATACTAATAACCTCTGTATATGGGATAATAAAATACATTGTTTTTAATTCCTAAATTACTTAGCAGGAAGAGCACCCACAGTACCTCTGGTGCTCACAGGTCCATGTACCAATTTGCTTGGTCTCTCTCATTAGTTGGTGCCTGCTTCTTACTGGTCCATATCCCTCATGGTTATTAGAGAAGATCTGAAGTTTTATTTCCAAATAGCTTTTTGAATCCTAAGCTTACCAGAAAAAAATAGGAATTGTATATCTTTGGTCCAGCTGTTTTTAATATTCTTAGTTTATACAAATAATCACACACACACACAAAAACCACACACACACAAAACACCTCATAGATAACTGAGCTTAAATGCAGTTTTTTAATTTGTTTTAATTGAAAATATGATTCAATCATGCTCTATCAATATAAATACTATGCTACTTTCCTAAATTTATTTTGTACAGTCATTATTATGGCATGTGTTCAAAATGTCCCCCAAAACCACATGCGTCAAAAGCATGTTCCCAATGCACAAGGTTCTGAGGTGGGTCATGGCTGGAGGAGGTGGATCATTGGAGGCAGAGTCTTGGGCACTAAAATGTCCCTGGCTCCCTCCTCTCACTCTCTCTTGCTTATATCCACCAAGACAGAGACTGGCTTTTCTCCACCATATGCTCTGCTAGACATGGACTGGAATCTCTGAAATTGTGAGCCCCAAGTAAACCTTTCTTCTTCTAAGTGGTGATTGTCAGATATTTTGGTCACTGACACAATAAAGTTGACTAAAATAAGCATAGATTCAGAATGTATGAATCTCTCATATGTTCCATCAAAGTGAAGTTTACAAATCTAATAGAGATAATGTTCCTTGACATTGAAGATAGGCTAATACCATTTATAGAGTTTGATATTTAATATCTTGGAATAAATGAGATGGGTTAAAGCTTTTGGTGATTTTAAAAGTTTAAAATATAGGCTGAGACAAGAGAATGGCAGGTTTCTGTCCAGCCTCAGCAATTTAGTGAGGCCCTCTACAATGTAGTGAGACCTTGTTTCAAAATGAAAGAATAAAATATGGCTGGGAGTTTAGCTCAGAGGTAATATGTCTTGGGTTCCATCCCCAGTATCTCTCTCTCTCTCTCTCTCTCTCTCTCACACACACACACACACACACACACACACACACACACACACACACACAAAGTTTAAAACATATCAAAATATTGTAGTCTCTTGGAACTCATTTAGTATAATTAAACAACAGTGATATTTTTAGGGTTTTCATCCTCAGTGTGATTCCAGTTAGTTAGATGGTCATTTACTAATTAATATATAGACCTATGCTTTGAGTTATCATTTATCATGACATTAGGGTATTGAGATTAGAAATCTAGGAAGAAGACCATCATTACTTGAATAAGTTAGAATAAAGCTTACTTAGCACAGCAATTGCTTTAAAAGAATTGTCATATGTTAATTATTTTTACTGCTCTATGACTTAGCTGTGCTTTCTCTTGCTAAATTTAGGGAGAATTTATTGAAATCTTGGAGAAGTACAAATGATTACAGTGTATGCTCTGAATAAAATATATAATCCGAGTATTTCTCCTGGGCTTCAATTCTTACTGGTTTATGTTTTCTAAGGTTTAAGTAGCATATACTAAACTTCAATGATGAAGCAAGTTCAACTTAAAAATGGTTTGTATTTAATTAACGTATTTGTGGACATAACTACATTCCTGCCTATGAAGATTCTGGATTCTAGATATTATAACAAACAAATAATATTTTTAGAAAATATGCATTGACTATTAATATTTTAAATGATAGATAAATAATTTAAACAGTACAATGATATTTTCTTTTGTAAATACAATCAGATCACAAATAATTTAATGATGTGCCTTTTAATTTATACTATAGTTAATTTAACTCATTGGAGGAAAAACATATTATAGTCTAGCACATGGGACAATTTAAAGAATTGTTAAATAAATTGTTTTGACTAAAAGTCAGTCAAAACCAAATGAATATCACATAATAATTTTGATCATTAACATAACAAAAGGTGGTATAGAAAGAGAAGATAAATTAATCCTACTAAGGCAGTGGTGAGCTGGGTATGGTGGACATGCCTGTATTCCCAGTACTTGGAGACTGAGACAGGAGGATCACAGGTTTAAGGCCAGTCTTAGCAACTTAGGGAGACCCTCAGCAATGTAGTGAGACATTTTTTCAATACAAAAAAATAAATTAGGGTTGGGGGTACAGATCAGAGGTAGAAGGCCCATAAGTTCAATCCTCAGTATAAAATAAAAAAAGCCAACGGTGGTATAAATGGTGTGTTTCATATTTTTAAATAATTTATTTTAGAAATTAGTCATTTATACATATATGATATAGATTATATAAATATATCTTAAGTGCATTTTAGTATAGGTAATAAGGTATTTCTCATTTTTTTATTACTGTTTTTTTTCCAGAATGTATGCACTCCAGGATACACAAAGAATTCCTGTTGGTTTGTGGAGAATGTTTACTTAATTCCTCAGTTTCCCAGCTACTATGAAGTTATCTTCCAAGATATTTGCAAGAGTAAAGACTGTACTCAATTTGAATATGTGTGGCAATTGAGATTAACAGGTAATTAATTAATTTTAATTTTTAAAATCTGCCTGGTCTAGTTCAAACTTTACTAAATGACAAATTATTTTCTGATCACACAAAGAATTTCATATCTCAAAACACAACATAAAGTAAAAGTAAAATTAATTATCTTATCCCATGATTTGTTCCATTAATTGATATGTTTAATACAAACTATATTCTAGGAATAATTCTGCTTGGTGTCTAATATATGAGGGTGAAGAAAACTAGAATTATTCCCTTCTCTCATGGATCTACTTATTGGAAAGAAGTTATTGGACAAATACTCATATAGATCAATATTTTTATTTTATTTTATTATATTTTTATTTTAAATACAATGCTCCTATGGAAACAAATAGCCTTCCATGAAAGCTTATATATATATATATATATAGTGCTTAGGAAAATAACATTGGTTGATTGGGATAGCATGTTGGAAGGTCAGAAAAGTCTTCCAGAGAGAATGACCACTGAAGAGAGATATGGAAAATGAAACAGAGGTGGGGACTTTGGAGAGGAGATTATTCTGGATTGAGGGAACTGTATTGTAAAGCACTGCATTAGAAAACATGAGTTCTAGCTGGACATGATGACTCAAACCTGTAATCTGAGTACTTAGAAAACTGAGACTAGAGGATCACAGGTTCCAGTACAGCCTCAGCAATGTAGTGAGACTCTCAGCAACTTAGAGAGACACTGTTTCAAAATTTAAAAAATAATAATAACGATTTAAAAGGCTGGGAGTGTGGGAGTAATGCTTGGAGGTAGAATGTCCTTAGGTTCAATCCTTAGTACGGAAAAAAAAAAAAAAAGGAGAGAGAGAGAGATTCTTTGAAGGCCTGATAGAGGCTATGAAAACATAGTAAAAAAAAAAAAAAAAGCTTGGGGTGAGGGTAATGTTAGAACTAAAGCACTCAGTAAATATTTTGATTTTTATTCTAATAATAAAAGTAAGTCATTATAGAGCTTAATATATTTAAAAATTTTACCAGAAATAAGGTAAGAAATTGGTTAGAGTCATAATCTAAGGTAATGAAAACTTAAAATAAATGGAAGTTCTTGTTTGTTTATAGATTGTAAATAGAGAGTGAATAGGACTCTTAGTTTTCTGGTGTAAACACTCTAAAGAAACCATTTCAACACAGATTTCATTAAAATATTTTAATTGTTTTATAGAATGTTAATTCCTATCTTAGAGTCTACTTTGATGAGCATAATTTTCTTGATTACATTTTTAACACTATTTGACTTAGCTGATGCAAATTTGATTCACATTCTTCAAACTCTATGATACTTTAATTAATTCTTTTAAAGAATATTTCCTCTGACATTGATATTTTGGCATTAGAGTTTATCAACAATTGGCAAATTAGGAGAATTGATGTGCCTGTTCTCAACTAAGGTCTTATTATTTAACCGACAGCAGCTGCATTTATAAGATTACTATTACATTAAACAGTGTTGAAATAAACTGACAATTAGCCTTTTAAGAAGAAACATGATAATTTATTTCAACATGCTCATATAAAATAGTATTCTGTAGAGTTAACAACCTCTAATGACAGAAATAGTTATCAGTTCATTAAGCAAATCACACTCGAGACCAGAAGTGGTAGAAGAGAGCAATGACTTGTTGATTATACTATGTGAGTGCTAAAAGGAACTTCAGAGACTGTGCTAGGAATACTACTTTACAAATGACTCAATCAAACAAAACAAACAAACAAGAACAACTGAAATGAACAAACAAGAGAAAAATAGATTACCCGGACTGTTTAGGAATCACATTAGTACAGTGATTTTAAATCCTGGCCACAAGTGAGAGCCATAAGGAGCTCTTGAAATATATTGATGCTGAATTTCCACTATAGACACCCAAACTCAATTGGTATGGTAGTGAGGTGAACCCATAGACCTTTAAAGGCTTCCCAAATGCCTCTACTATACAGAGAAATACCATCTCAGGTTACATTCCTAATCAGCTCAGCAACTTCAATGCTCACATCATTTCTTTTTTTTTTTTTTTTTTTTTCGGTACTGGGAATTGAACCCAGGGGCATTCTACCTCCAAGCTACACGCTCAGTCCTATTTTTTATTCTTTATTTTGAAACAGGGTCTCACTAAGTTGCGGAGGGCCTCACTAGGTAGCTGAGGCTGGCTTCCAACCTGGATCCTCCGGTCTCAGCCTCCCAATTGCTGGGAATACAAGCGTACGCCACCATGCCTGGCTGCTCACATCATTTCTATAATTGATTTTCTTTAGTCTCAAAGTAGGAATAATTATTGCACATGTCTTGCTATTTTTAAACATAAACTTGTTTTGAGAACTAAAAATGGCCAAAGAGAACATGTTCAGAATGATGTAATAAGAAATGTATTTTTTGGGGGGGGGAAATATGGGGAGTAATAGGAAATCAAATTGCTGATGAATGAATCAGCTGTGAGTAAATATAGTCAATCTTATGAATGTTAGTAAAATAATATATTTTTCAGAACATGAGGGTATAATAAAAATCAAAATTGCGTATGGATAACTCCGTACTTAGCAATTATCATCAAAGTAATCTAAGTATACTCAATCATTATTCCTTCATGAATCTATGGTCAGAGTGTACTGAATATAGCTGATTTTGACAAAAATAAGAATTATGTAACTCTTACATCTGAAAATCTGAAGGACTCAGGCTGTCTAAGGGGAAGAAGCCAGTGTGCTAAATTTTAATATCAATGAATACATAGAGACACTCAAACACACTTTGAATGCCAGTATTGAGATTCTGCAATACGACTTCACATTGTAAAGTTTTTAAAATGAAATCAAGTTCAGAGTAAGTGAAAAATATATATAAATAGAATTTTACATTTTATGTTCTGCAAGATTTCTTATTTCTTCTGGTTGTTGTCATTAAGATTGTATTTTGTTTCCTCATAAAATATAATTGAAGAGGATCTTTAAAATCAACCTGGTGATTTTGCATGGGGGGATTTAATTTTATAGTAGTAAAATTATTTTAATTAAGGTATTTTTCTACTAACTAAATGAAGTGTATTACACACCCAATCAATTCTTGCCAATGTGATTACTCTACAAAGGAGAGGGGACAATTAATTAGAAGGAGACCCTTCAAGGACAATTTGTCTATAGTGCAAAACTTGAGGAAGAGCTGACATGCACTGTTTCTTTTCAATGTCATTATCTATGTTAATTTTATGTATTATTAGGTTTGAGGAAAAAGAGCTACTGACTGTATCATAAGCTGTGAAATGAAATAAGACAACATGAGTCATGCTTAAGAAAAGATGAAATTGTATCCAAAAATATAAGTTTTCTTAACTCATTCTTTAAGCACATCATTGTTACAGTTAACTTATCTAAATTGAATGCATATATTTAAAATATTTAATACATAGTACTAGGAAGTTTTCTCCTAAATGAATAGTAATTACAGCATTTGTGAATCAATGTTGCAAATAAATATCTAACATTTTTTTTCTTTATGAATTAATGGATATTGCTTGTGGTAAAGTACCTTACATGATATTAATTATAGTATATATTCATTATTAATTACTTTTATGATTTGTTATAATTATTGTGAGAGTAGGAAATACTATATCTCCAAAACAATTTTATCAAAAGCCATTTTTTTCACCTTATCTCTACTTTCATGCCTTCTTTTTCAAATGCCTATTATTGATAATATCCATTTAGGATTTTTGGGTCTTAGTTCAAAATACAAAAAGAAAACTTGTTTTAATAAACAAATGCTGTTTACAGTTGTCCATCTATTATGTTTAACAGGAGACTGCATCAGATTTCTTATGTTTTTTAATTTCCTAGCAATATTACCTCTATGAATTCCCAGTAACAATTTCTCACCCCAATTTAGTTTCTTTTGCCCCATAATTCTAATATTTATATTTTTCTGTGGTTTCCAAATCTCTCATTCCCTAATTTCTTATTTGTTAGCACATTGTATTCATCTTTTCCAATAGGTTCTTCAGCATATTTGTGATAATTTTTTAAATTATCTTTGTATGATAATTGTCTTTGTATGATAATTTTAAGTCTGTGCCATCTACTTCTTTTTACCATGTTTTTTCTTGAGCATGTTACATTATTTTTGCAATATTATTGTCTATTATATCACAGACACCGAGTTCACTACATTAGAGTATAAAGACAAATAATACATGCACATGCATGCAGATGTGTGTCTATATCTACACACACACACACACACACACACACACACACACACACACACACATCTACTTTCTTTTACCTCAGGAGATTTGGAGAAGAGAGTGATTAGTTGTCCGATATTTTAAGGGTTTTTCCAGAAATTTATTTCTAAATAGTTACATAGGCGAAGTTATATAAAAAGTACAGCCAGATACAATGGCACAAGTCTGTAATTCCAGTACTTGGGAGGCTAAAACAAGAGGATCTCAGGTTCAAGGTCAGCCCCAGCAACTTAGTGAGACACTCAGCAACTTAGGGAGCCTTGTTTCAAAACAACAACAAAAAAATAAAGTACTGCTGGGGGCATAACTCAGAGTTAGAATGCCCCTGGGTTTGTTCCCCAGTGTACACACACACACATACACACACACACACACACACACATACACACACACACACACAGAAGTATGAACATACAAAGGCTTTTATTTTTTGTAATAATAAATGATCATTTTAATAATTGCTAACAATTGTGAATTTACAATTTAGCTGATATTGATTATTTTTAAATAAGCCTTGGCCTGTTTCATGTCTTGAGAGCCATGTCTTGTTCTTTTTCTGGGGTTTTATTTTTTATTCCATTTCTAAAATGAGAGTGTTGTGCTTTCCTATCTTTTAGATTTTTTAAATTTAATTTTTTATTGATATAAAATCTTATTTTATGGCAGGTATTATCAAATTTGTCTTTTGAATTAATTTGACAACTCCTCAATAATCCAAAATAAACTCAAATTTGTAAAATGTTTTGTCTCTTTATTTGAAAGAATCTGAAGGTGAAAAATGCAAAGTGGTTACTGATGCCATCTTTGTTCTGGCCACAAAGTGTTCAATAGGGGCAGTCTATGTCAGCAAATCTGAAGATATCAGCCATTCATATGGGTTTCCATGTGGAAGACCTACAAAAGTCTGGCAAACTTATGCAGAGATTTCTCATTTGTTTTGATAACTTCTAATCATCTATTTTGAAAAAAGCTAGAAATGTTAAAGTTATCAGTTCTTTAATTTGCAAGATTTGCATAGTTTAAATATAACACCAGAAATAAATTCTCAACAATGTATTTGAAAGTATATATTTAGTCATGTTTCTAAGGAGAAGAGGTAATAGAGTCTAAGTGATCATTTTAACCCTGGTCTCTTTGTGCTCTGTTCATGTTATTATTTGTGTAATGACCAACCAAAACCTTCCAAACACAGTTGTGATTATGAGTTTTTCTTTGGTAACATTTTGTTGAACATCATAATGAACTGCCCTAGTAATTTACGTATAGATTTAGGTATAGTTAAATCTTTTAGATGTTTCTTTTTTTTTTTTTTTTTTTTGGTGGTGTGGTGCGTGTGTGCATGTGTGTGTATGTGTGGTGTGTGTGTGTGTGTGTGTGTGTGTGTGTGTGTGTGTGTGTGTGTGTTTTGCTCAGGATGGAACCAAAGGTCATTCTACCTCTGAGGTATAAACCTCTGTTGTTTTTTTTTTTTTAATTTGGAAACAGATGCTCACCAAGTTGCTGGGAGCTTATTGAAATTGCTAAGGATGTTCTCAAACCTGTAATCTTCCTGTTTCAGCCTCCCAAATCCTGAGATTACAGGCCTGTGTCACCATGTCTGGCTGACATTTTTAATCTTAAAGTCTTCTTACCACTAATGATTGTGAGGCTTATGCCAAGAATGAAAAAGGAAGAGCTCTTTTTCATGCTCTTACTTCCATCTTATGAAAATTATATTATATTTTTAACACAAAAAAGGAAGTAACAAAAAATTTAGACTATTTGTTTAAATAAATTAGAGACATTAAAATGATTGAGTTTTCTAAAAAATTCAGAGTTCACAAAATATATGTAACATTTCTTGTTTGGAAGTAGCTTAATCTGGTCATGT